>JAKSZU010000021.1:5498561-5736547 GCA_026018925.1 Tupaia tana
TGGTTTTCTCCCTTTCTTCTTCTGTAACCCCTTCTTTTTTTCCTTTAGCACTCATGAATAGTGCATGGCAAAAATGCCCCGTGGAAGAGGTATGTCTGTGACAGTCACCTAAGTCCTTTCAAAGTGCTACGCCTGCTGATTCCAGCTTTAATGATGGGGGGTAATGTGATTGTAGCACCCTCGGGTGAGCCTCCGGCGTAATGCAACCTTTCCTACCAATCAGACGCACTGTGAAGAGTTCTAGCCTCTCTACCCTCTTTTATTCCAATAGCAAAACTATGCCTCAGCTTGGTTTTGCTCTTGATAAAACACATAGCCGTCCAACCAGCAGAGACATGAGTGTCAGGGTATCTGCGAGCCCACCTCCAGGAGTTTGAGTTCTGGATGCCGGAGGGTTGCTCCGCCAGCCCAGCACAAATGCAGCTGCCTCTGCGTAGCCCACCGCCCACCTCCACCCCTGCCTCCCCCAGCTTCGCAGCCTCCGTTCAGAGAGAAGCAGAAGGTGACAGGAAGAAGGGAAAGATCTATGCTTCCAGTTTTTTCCAACCAGAAGAACTGAAAGAGCGGAGAGAGATGAAAGCGACTTGATGAAATTGTTTATATCAGAAACAGATTCCTCTTGTGCACAAATCTTAGAGTATTTGAAGATTTTTAGTCCCCCAAAGGGATCTTCAGAATGTGCTCCTAAAAAAAAACAGAGAAAATAGTCTTAATAGTAATAGACCCTTATTATGACATATATTTTAGATTATCTGGCTAAAACTTTACTTGCTTTATATAATAAAATAGGAAAAAATTTGAACTCTCAAGCTTTTTGAGTCTGAGACGAGAAAAGTCAGTGTGGGCCAGCTCCGTATAAGGGAGCTGGATCCCATGTGACTCCACACAGTGTCAGTCCCAGGCCTGGCGACGTGGAAAAGCACCACGCGTGTGTGCACATGTCCCAAATCCTGACAGGATGGAGAAATAGAAGAGGAAGGCTTGCAGCGTGACCATGTCCCATGGAGGGGCGCTTTCTCCCTCCTTCTCTCTCTGTTTCTTTCTGGACAGTGAAAAAAAAAAAGTTGCTGCTGCATATGCAATAATATGTTTATAAATATGTTTCTAAATGTAATTTAAACACCTTTTGCATTTAGTATTATCTCTTAGTGTAAGTAACAAAACAATTTGAAATTTGTTAAATTCTAGAAAGCTAGGGAAAAGATTATTAAGTAGACTACTTCTCCTCTTCTCAGAATAGAGTTATAAACAAACATCACAGAAGTATGGTCATGTAGGGGCGGGCAGGTGGCACGCTGGTTAAGGCACTGGATTCCCACATGGCCAACTACAGTTCGAATCCCAGACCTGGCAGCTTGCTTTCTTGCTTTCCCTTTCTCTTTCTGATCAAATTTAAAAATAATAATAACAACAAATGAAATTAAATAAGTAATATTTTTTAAGAAGTATGGTCACATGGGTTAGAGTAGACATTTCTATTTTCTTCTGCCCATTGTGGTTTTATGCCATCCTCGTAATCCTCCCACCATGCAACCAACAGCTGTCTTCCTCCCTCTGTGCATTTCCAGAAAGACAGAATGTGCTTTTGAGAGCTTTTGAAATCTATATTTTCCTATGTAATTCAAATATATAACTAGAATTAACTTTGTGCCATATAAAAAGATCATTTTGATTTACTTTTCTACTTAGGAATGTTAAAATTCATACCTTCTCTATGATGTCAAGTATAAGCTAACTCCTTCCAATTGCATACGCTATAAAAATGTTAATGTTGATTGAACTTGGTACTATACCAATGTACTCTTTTTCTTCCATAGCGTCGCGGACTTCTATTCAGAGTGAACTTCATCGAGATAGGAGGTATGGTTCTATTTACGGTAGAGTGCATGTATCCTGCTAGTCATTTGGTTAAGATTGCATCGTCATTGGCAAGCGCACTCCTTCTCTTCTATAAGCAGTGTACAACTGTGTTCTGCCTCATCAGTAGATTTCCTGAATTAATATTTAACCTCGAATGATGGAGAGTTTGCTTGAGAGGAAATGATACAGGCCTGAATGTGGTTTTTTGACTGTAATTACTGAAGTCTGGTTTTAAAATGTTTATGAAACAACTGGTACATGTAAAGCATCGTGACTGCCTCACGGAGACCGTGTACCTTGCAGCTACTTAGCACACGTGGCCTGAGTGAGTGGGTGGATGACAGGATAGGAAATTGAATGGAAGGGTTAAAAAAAAAAGAACAGAGGCAGGTGGTCCGGATAGATAAATGGTGGATGGCTGATTGGAGAGGAGAGAATGACTGGAATCCTTCCTGGAGGAGGAAGACACAAGGGCAGACAGAGAGAAGACAGAATGGATGGAAGGGCAGATGGAAGGATGGACACGCAGATAAAAGGTCGGCTGTGTTTTCAGAGCTCGTGGTCCCCTCTTTCACAGTTCTCCCAGTATAGTGTAGTACAGTACAGTATAATGAACAACAGCGACTTCAGAGTCGGGCAGAGCTAAATCCCGGCTTCTCTGCTTTCCCAGCCTGTGTCCTGGGCAAGCCGTTTAACCTGTAGCTTCTCAATCCCCATCTTTAGGATGGTGGCGTTCTTACTTACGTCACAGGTTGTCACAGGATTAACGCCGGACAGTGCTTAACTCTATTAACCGGTAACGGGGTGTTTAGTTAGGTGGGCACTGTAAGCAGAGCTTAGAGAGTGCCGTTCAAGTTTAATCTGTGAGCAGGTTCTGCACACCAGCACGGAAGTGTGTGTGTGTGCCCAGCCTTGACAATGATAGTGCTTTTCTGTTTTAATCTTCCACGGAGTGCTACAGAGAGGCAGAGCAGGTGTCCTCATCCCTATTTGATGAGAAAGCTGAGACTTCGAGAGGTTGATTTGCTCAGGGTCACGCAGTTGGTTTTGCTAGGAAGTCAGGTTAAAGGTAACATTTCAACATGCAGGTGTAGAGTCACATTAAGAAAAGGGTGAAAGAAAGCCAGTCTTAAATCTCTAAGAATTCTCCATATGAAAGAGAAACCATCACATTCAAGCTAAGCAGAAACAGAGGCTCGTATCAGGTTCCAGACATGAACATAGAGGCTCGGAACGGGACGTTAACTTTGCAGGGGTGGAGCTGGGGCGAAAAGGAGGGGGCTGTCCTCTCTATCTCTAATTCCCATGTCCGAGGACGTCTGTGATGGTAACAGAAATCCAGGCATTTCTGTACAGCCAGGAGCAGGGCCCTGGGGTGGAGAGATGGCGTGGGCCCACCAAGGCAGAGCGAAGTGTGCTCAGGAGAGAACTCGAACTTTCTCAGGTCACACATAGAGTTTGACTGTCACTTCCCTTCCCAAAGCCTGTCCAGGTGTCATGTTCATGAATGTTGGAACCTTTGCAGATGGGCAGCAGCTCGTAACCAGCCTGCAGAACTCACTGAGCTTCTGTCCCTAGGCGCCCGGAGATCACCATTGTGGCAGCTGAGCCCCTGAGGCCGGCCTCGTGGTTTCCAGGAGCCCCACCCCCAGTTTTGGGATTTCCCCCGTCTTCTGCTGCAGGCCCCTGGAGGCCGAATGAACTCGTTCCTGCTGAGGTGAGCGAATGTCACATTCTCTCTCTGCACTTTTTTTTTTTTTTTTTTTTTTTTTTTTTTTTGAGAGGTTTTTGCGCTCACCAGAAAGACAGAGAGATAGAAAGCAAGAAATCACCCCCCAGGGGGATGGCCACGCCACAATCCCTTTTCCTCCATTCTCCTCTCAGGATCTTGGGCACGCATGCACACGTGCCTGGTGTGAGTTTTAAGCCACCAGGTCCAGGACGCGAACCGCGGTCGACTAGATGGGAGTCCAGCAACATAGCCATTACGCCAACTGCTGGTCCCTGCACTTTAGTTTTAAAATGAAATCCCAAGTCAAGAACAGTGAGACTGTGACCGCCTTGGCAATGGCCCATCTGTGGCTAAAATCTTCTTTCTTTCGCAGCTCCCACCGTCATACGAACAAGTCATAAAAGAAATCAACCAGGTTCAAGTCAATACCACGAATAACAACAATGCCTCTGCCGCGCCCAGGCTCACGAGCACTTCTGCCACTCAGACGGACTTCCCGGAAGAAATAAACAACGATCTGCCTCAAAGTAATGCGAGCCGTTGGTCTTCCCCGTTCTGACCTGGGTCTGGGGAAGGCATCAGGAGGGTTCGGGTGTTTAAAATATTTGCAATTCGTGCATAATTCATTGAGCTCGCCTCCCCGTGAGGGTGACCACTCTGTGCCCTCTTTATTTGGGTGTGCAATGACTGTCCTACTAGATCGTTGGTTGAATGGCTCACCCAGGTTCATGTCACAACAACGTCATCCTTTAACTCCCAGCGGGGATTACTGCTGTTCTCCCCATTGAGGAGGGTGTGATGTTTAGCGACTTAAACTGGATGATTGTCCTGTTAAACCTTTATATATAGATAGAGAGAGAGTGAGAGAGAGAGAGATTTTAAAGAATTATTTATTTAATTTTATTTGTTCATTTCTTTCTTTTAATTTGACCAGAGAAAAGACACAGAGCAAGGGAAAGTGAGAAAGCAAGCCACCAGGTTCGGGACTCGAACTGTGGTTGGCCATATGGGAGTGTCCAGAGCCTTATCCACCACGCTACCCACTGGTCCTTGTCCTGTTGTACCTTTTAGAGGTATTGCATTAGGCTAGCACAGATTAGAGGAAGTTGCTTTGGAAAAACAAAGCATGAAAAATGTAGGGTTTTTGTTTGTTTGTTTTAGAATTATTTCTTTTATTTATTTTATTAGTACGTAATTCACCAGTGAGAGAAAGAGGGAAAGTAAGCCACCAGGTCTGGGACTCAGACCGCAGCTGACCATGTGGGAGTCCGGTGCCTTTCCCGCCACCCCCCCCTGCTGGCCCCGAGATGCAGGCGTTGTGACCACTGGAGGGAAAGGGTGCCTGTGACAGCCTAGCGAGCAGCAGGGCGTTAGCGTGTTTGCAGTGCCGTGGGGTGGTGGCCCCGCTGCGGTAGCACATGCCAGCACACGCTGCCCTCGGCAGGCCGAGGCCGTGGGAGACAGAGGTTTGATTCCCAGCCTACCCTAAAAAGTGGGGTCCAGGGTGCAGATGCCTGTGGTCTGACCTACTTAGGAAACGGAGGCAGGAGGAGCAAGAAATGGCTTTCCAAAAAAAAAAAAGATATAACACCTGTTTGTTTTATGAAGGAGAATAACTGCAGGAAGCTGACGGTACACATCTCCCCATTGGTTCCGGAATCCCTTTTTTTTTTTTTACTAATGAAGGGATCTAAAATCTCTTCATAGTCCACATGTGAATTTTTAAGTCTGTGTCTTGCCCCCCCCCCCCGCCCCATTTCAACCTTGCAACGTCTTTCTGCTTGTTTTGGTCTCGGCAGCTCTGCAGGCGCCTCTCACGCCTCTTCAGCCTTCCCCCACAGCCTCATCCGGTGATCTGCCAACCAGCGTGGCGCCTTTAATAGTCTTTGACGTCCCTGAAGAACAGAGCTGTCCAGAAGCCCCCAGTGCCACACGATGTCCAGTGCCAAGACCGAGATCAAAGAGCAACCTCAGACCCGTAGCCAGAAACTCGCACACTAAGGAGCAAGACAGCCCAGCGGCCGCAGCAGAGGCGTGGTCCCCAGGCCGGCCCCAGACTCCGTGCGACAGCACCAGCAGCGCGGACAGCCAGGCGGGCGTGGACGTTATGAACGCAGGACAGGGCCCACATAGCATCGTCTCCAGGATCAAAGCATTCGAAGGCCAGGCAGGTGCAGACGCCTCGGGCCTGCCCAAGAAACCCGAGGTCACTCCCCGCACGCTCCCCCCAAAGCCCGCTGTCCCTTCAGGGAAGCCCTCGGTGGCTCCCAAGCCAGCTGCTAGCAGAGCTTCCGGAGACTGGGACTCGTGGGCTGACAGCAGGCTCCAGGCACCCTCAGGGGAAGGGCTGTCCGCACGCTCTCCACCACAAGAAGCGGGAAGCATCCCGGTAACCAAACCTGAATTGCCAAAGAAACCAAATCCTGGCCTTAGACAAAGTGCGAGTCACGAGCTCCCAGGAGGCCCGGGGGCCGAGAGCTCTGATGGAGGGAAGAAAGTCCCAACGCCCGCCCCGCGGCCCCTGCTGCCCAAGAAAGCCGCCTCTGCAGATCACCCCACCCCCCTTTCGGCTCCACCGAACCCCATCACTGCGCCTCCCCGACTCTCAGTGGCATCCCAAGCCAAAGCATTCAGATCCCTGGGAGAAGGACCCCCGGCCGTCCCCCCAAGTCCGGCTGCGCAGAGCAAGCCCCCTGGGGACATCGACCTCATCAGCTTCGACGACGACGTTTTGCCCACCCCGGCTGGGAGTCTGGCTGAAGGATCTGCCAGTTCAGAGCTGGTTCTAGGTGAGTGAGGAGCAGGTGTGGAGGGGAGCCCTCCTGGGGTACCTTGGCCCTGGCTGTGGTAGCGCCCGTATGTAAGTTACAGAGGTGTGCGCAGGTGCAGAGACGAGGGACAGACAGCGACCAGAAACACGGAGCTGGGTGGGGAGTGGAGACGGAACGTGACAGGCGCCGGTTCCCATCATGTGAGCCCGGAGTAAGCAGACGGGCGGGCGCTAAACGCAGTGTGGGGCGGGCGCCCCTTACTCTGGAGGTGGGAGTCAGGCTTCCCACTGAAAGGGTGCAGAGAGCTTGAGGGGACCTGGCGTCAGGGAGATGCACAGGAGGCTCCTATGGAGGGAAGACCCGCCGTGCCCCCCGAGTGCTCCTCAGGTAGGACCAGCTCCGTGGGCAGGGCGGCAAGGGGCTGGCCCCAGGGAGGACTCTGGTGAGAGCAGTGGGGGAGCGAGGACCCAGTGAGGCAGCGAGGACCCAGTGGGGCAGTGAGGACCCAGCCTCACGGCACAGATGTTACATCCGTGGTCACCACAGAATACCTTCCCTGAGAACGCAGAGCTTCGTAAGTACAGGCCAGAACAGGGCAACGGAATTTCCCAAGAGACCGGGAGTCTGTCTGCTCCCTCACACTGCTCAGAGGGAGGGCTGGGGCACTCGGCTCCTCATCAGTAGGATTCCCATCACTTCTGCTTCCGTATCCGCGTGTAATGTGTGAACACAAACCGGATAGGATGTTCCAAAGGTTCACCGTCAGCCTGTGAAAGTTGAACACGCATCCGTCTGGTACAGGCTCTGCAGGGTCAGAACGAATTTCTGCACAGCACAGGTGTGTTTTGAATGATAGCAAATGCACATTTATTAAATATTTATCATGCCGTCTACCTCGCAGATGGCTATAGCATATAAACCAAGGAGACATGCCCCTTGTCCCTGAATGGAACAAAGAAAAACATACCACCAGCCCTCTGCAGTGTCTAAGCTCTGCTGGATAGGTGTATTTACGCCTTTTCTTCTTATGTTTATCTTTATTAGGTCATCAGGGAAATCATGACATATTTTTCTGGTTTTTCTGTGCAAAAATGCATCACGACTTTCCTGACAACCCAGTATTTTAAATTTTTTAGGTTTTTGCCCATAGGGCACACGTGCTTGACAGAGAGAGGGAAACTAAGAAATTTCCTCGCAGGAGGAACGGCTACCCCACAGTCCTTTCTCCTCCATTCTCCTCTTGGGATTTTGGGCATGTGTGCACGCACACCCAGTCTAATTTCTAAACTGCCAGGTCTGGGACTTGAACCATGGTCAACCTTGTGGGAATCCAGTGCCTAAACACTGTACCACCTGCCTGCCCTTCACCTTTCTATTTAAGACTTACCACCACCCTCTGTGAGCTGTGCTGACGTCCCTTTGCAGATGGAGAGGGTGGAGCGGAGATGGAGTCGTGCGTGACATGGCTAGTGGCATGAAGCCAGCAGCTCTCTGAGCTGGGATTCAAACTTTGTGTCTTTGTTCTAAGTCTCGTTTATTTCTTCCTATGTCACATCAGTCCCAACATCTTCATGAACCCATAAACCAGGCAACACTTTACAGACTTTTCAAGTCTTCAGCCTAGTCCCATAGTACAGTGGTTAAGCACAGTGTGAAGAGAGCTGGATACCACGTGGCCAAAACCATAGTTCCAATCCCCGCCCCGGTGGCCTGGAAAACACCGGGACTGTGTGTCTTGCACGCCCACCCCCCCAAATCCATGTAGCATGAAGAAATAGAGGAAAACAGATGTGGCATGACCACGCGTGTTGGGGGTTGCTCACACTTCCTTTCTCTGCTCGAAACAAAAACAAAAACCTTTAATACCATTTTCTTATTTAAGCCTCTTTCTTGTTAGCCACCTTCAGAGAACACCAGGGGTAAATCAATCCAACAGTGGGAGGCTGTAAGGGATAGAAACAGGACAAACCAAAGAGTCAGTGCCTTTTGTAGACCCTGGGAGAGTCTGTGGGGCTGGCGACTTGGTTAATGATCACAGAGGATTCTGTATCGTCAAGCAGGTCATTACAGTCGTCGTTGAAAAGGAGGGTCCGTTTCGACGTGGATGCAGTCCATGCTTCGTACTCAGCCTTTCTGTTGCTCGGTGTCTACCACTTCATGGCACAACATTTCATTATCGGGGCGGTCTTTCAGCAAAATACGTCATTTGCTTGCCTTATCTGACGTTACCCATCGCTCTTACCTGTGGTGACACTGAGCTGAACACCTTCTCTTCTTTCCCAACTCCTCCTGTGCGTTGGTGCCCCGTCTCTGTGACACGGTCACACACCCAGCCCCCCCCCATCCCCAGGAGCCCTGGAGCTCATCCCTGAGTCTCACTACACCCCACAGCAGCTTGCTGTTTGACCTCGGAGTCTGCCACAGACGACCATGATCGCTGTGACCTTGGGCAGGATCCTCAGCGTCACCGTGTCGTGGGTTCCTCCTCTGTTCACCCATAGGACACGATAATAGTACTTCTCACTGAACCAGCCCTGTAGCCCAGCAGCTAAGGGCTGTGCACAGGAAACCCGATTCCTCATGCCTGCCCAGGGTTCAAGTCCCAGCCCCAGTGCCTTGAAAACATGCAGGACACGCACGTTTGTACATGTGCCCAGGATCCTGACAGGATAGAGAATTGGAGGATAAAGGACTGTGTTGTGACCGGGCCTCACCCTCTCACTCTTAATTGTTTGTTTGCTCACAGGTACCCTCTGACTAAAAATAATAATAATAGGGGTCAGCAGATAGTGTAATGGTTAAGGTGCTGCACTCTGACATGGCTGACCTCAGTTCAAGTCCCAGACCTGGCAGCTTGAAACTCACACCAGGCGCATGTGCGTGCATGCCCAGAGTCCTGAAAGGAGAATGGAAGAGAAGGGATTGTGGCATGGCCATCCCCCCGGGGGATGATTTCTTTCTCTCTGTCTCTCCGGTGAGCACATGCACCCTATAGCAAAAATCTTCCTAAAAAAGAAAAAAAAATTATCATGTCGTTAGATACTAAGATACAATGAGGATTAAATGTGAGTGGGCAGGAAAGCCCTGTCCACATTAGGGGATCAGTAAGTAGCCATAGTTATTGCTACTTCTAGGCCTTCTTTTCTTTTCTTTTCTTTTTTTTTTTTTTTTTTTTTGAGAGGTTTTTGCTATAGGGCATGTGTACTTGCCAGAAAGACAGAGACAGAGAGACAGCGAGAAATCAACCCCCCCAGAGGGATGGCCACGCCACAATCCCTTCTCTTCCGTTCTCCTCTCGGGACCTTGGGCATGCTCATGCGCCCAGCGTGAGTTTAAGCCACTGGATCTGGGACTGGAACCACGGTTGACTACATGGGAGTCCAGCAACACAGCCGTTACGCCACTGCTGGTTTTACCCTCTGAGTAGTTTAGAAGCTGCCTCGTTTCTCCCCCCACCCCATGAATAGCATCCCTTTGGGCCTTTGAGCTCGAAGCGTTGCAGTGGCCTCCTCGTGGGCCAGCTGGTCCTTGCTGTCGCTCACACTGTGGCCACCCAGGGGTTTCTAGTCTGCACGTTGGTCCCTGTGCCACCCCTGCCCATTGTCTTCCCAGCGACCTTCATGGTCAGCACAGAACTCCTCAGCAGTGGAGGGATTGGTGTTTGGCTTTTGAATGGAGGCTTGGTGACTTTCTGATGGTATTTCTGTAGCACTGTCGTAAATAAAGATTTATGGTCTCTTCGTAAAACCTTGTTGGATGATAAAACCTTGCTGGATCATCCAGGCATCTGCCAGAAGCTGGGAGAGGAACATAGGAGAAAGGAGAGAGACTGTAAATACGTCGGTCTGTCTTCTCTTTCCTCAGAAATAATGACAGTCTGGGGCCAGCAGGTGGCGTGGTGGTTAAGGTGCTGGACTCGCACATGGCCGACCACAGTTCGAGTCCCTGACCTTGCGGCTTACTTTCTCACTTACCCTTTCTCTCTCTCTCTCTCTCTCTGTCTCTGTCTCTGTCTCTGTCTCTCTCTCTCTGTCTCTCTCTGGTCAAATTAAAAAAATAACAACAAATGGAATTAAATAATTTTTTTAAAAAAGAAACTCTAATGAAGTGTGCATAAAATGAAGTTGCCATGTTAATCTCATGAAATAGAGATTGCAAAAAACTGAAGCTATGAAAACATTGTAAAGATTAGAAAAATTATTAAAGGGAAACTCATAAAACAGGCAATTTAATATTAGATTCATTTCTTGGGTAGAATGCCTTCCAGGTTAATGTAATGGAGCTGAGACGTTTCAGCAATTCCTCTTCACACCTTTACAAATCATACCCCGTTGTCAAAAAATAGCAGGCCGCTTCTGCCGTCAGCCCCATTACGCAGACCGGAATCATAGTTCAGCAGCCAGTTTCTGCTATTAACGAAACTCAAGGGAAAGAAATGACAGAAAAGCGGGCCAGGGATGGTGAAACTAATTATAATGACAAGCAAATTATTAGAGACAGATAATGGGCCGAAAGCTACTTTATCACCTGTGTTTTCTCAACCCGGTAATGAAGACCGTGCGGATATGGGCGTAGAGGGGCTGCTTGTTTGGCAGCAGGTGTAGAATAATTGGTGTTGGTGTGAGGGTCTGGAGGAGGACAGATTATACACTGCACATGAAAGGAGAGAAAAAGGCCATTGATTTTTCTCCATTTTGGATAAGACATTCTTCCTGAGAATCTCCGCTTTTTTGTTTGTTTTTTGTTTCTGCAAAAGCAAGCATAAACGGATTGTGATCCAATGAAGGCAGCAAGGTTCCTAACTCTTTCTTGATCAAAGAACTCTGAGAATCGAAGGTAGCCGTTCGCTCATGAGTACACAGCTTCAATTTCCAGAATTTTCAGGGCCCATTTTAGGGTCCAGATTAAGGACTTCTATAGAATAGCAGAAATCAACCTTTAATATGTTGCTTAAGTAGATGGCGATAAACCTGTACAGTGGAGTATTGTGTAGTCATGAAAAAGAAGGCAGACCTGGGACCAGCAGTTAGCGTAATGTCTTTGTCACTGGACTCCCATGTAACCGACTGTGGTTCAAGTCCCAGACCCGGTGGCTTAAACTCACACCAGGCACGTGTGTGTGTGTGTGTGTGTGCGCCCAAGTTCCTGAGAGGAGAATGGAGGAGAAGGGATTGCGGTGTGGCCATCTCTCTGGGGGGTGATTTCTCTCTTTCTGTCTGTCTCTCTCTGTCTTTCTAGCGAACACACGTGCTCTATAGCGAACACCTCTTAAAAGAAAAAAAAAAAAGGAGGCAGACCTTTATCTCTTGCTGTAGACCAACCTCTGTTTTTTTTTAGGTAAAAAAAACACAAAGGACAGAATAGTGTTTGTGGTATTTTAGCTACTGTTTGGGTTAAAAATCATAAGCTGTGTGTTTAGAAAGACGGGTAATAAGTTGGTAAGAATAGCTATCCTTTGTGAGGGATTTAGGAAAGCAGGAGAGGACGGAGACCTGGTTTCACTATATACCTTTATTTATTTATTTATTTATTTATTTATTTATTTATTTATGATAATATGTGCACAGGAGAGAGAGAAGCACCCACAACAGGGTCTCATCCTGTCACAATCCCCTTTCCCCCACCCTCCAACCCTCAGATCTAGGGCACACACACCCCCACACACACACTGAGGGTGCTTTCAGGCCGACCAGAGGATCTGAACCTGTGGTGGCCGTGTGGCCTCCAGTCTTACAGGGCTCTTGTGTTACCGCTGTGCCACGGTGGCTTAGCCCAACGTATACCTTCTGATCCCTTTTAAATTGCAGTCTGTGTGCAAGTGTTCCCTTTAACAAAATAGTTCAGTGATTAATCGTCTTCTCCCTTCAAGAAAGGGTCTCACTGTAGCGATCTTCCTCAGCCTCCCGAGCAGCTGAGACTGCAAGTGTGGACCACCATAGTGCCTTTTAGGGTGGGCCAGGAGACGAACCCGGGCCTCCTGCATGGCCTCAGCCTGCTGAGTACCAGCATCTGCCGGTGTGCCCTGCACGGGCCGGGCCAGTGATCTTTTTGAAATAGTTGAACGTAAGCTTAGCTAGGCTGGAAAAAGCTGGGAAGGTCCTCTCTTGTCATCTTTTGTCACTAACAGAGAACTGCTCCCTGTCACTCTCGGCCTGTGAGGAACAGAAGGTTAAATAATAAAAGGGTGATTTTTCTAAATAGTTACATTCAAGATTGTGAAAAGAAACTAGCTGTTAGGAACTAAATATATCGCAGTTAGGTAAGTTAAAAAACATGGCTCTACAGTGTTTCCTAAAAAGAATCCCGAAGGCTGACCCATGGCCTGGAGGTTAAGGTAGCTGGTTCCCATATGGCCAACTACATAGTTCGATTCACAGACCCGGTAGCTTGAAAAACACGCCGAGCACATGTGCATGTGTGCCCAAAATCCCAAAGGAAAGGAAAGGTGGAGAAGGAATTGCAGTGTGACCACGCTCCATGAGAAATCATGCTCCTTGGGGAGAGGGAGGGGGTACTTTTGCACTTTCTCCCCTCTCCCACCCCAGTGAGGGGGCAAGTTTTTGTTAAAAAAGAGAATCCTGGCTTGTTTTTTTAGTACCTTATAGAAAATCATATGGCCATAAATGGGAAAAGCAATTCAAAATAAGAATTTTCCTTTTCGTTTTATTTTTTAAAGAATTATTTTCTTTAGCTTTCCTTCCTTCCTTCCTTCCTTCCTTCCTTCCTTCCTTCCTTCCTTCCTTCCTTATTTGACCAGAGAGGGACAGAACAAGGGAGAGAGAAAGTAAGAAAAGCAAGCCACCAGGTGTCTGTCAGCCACGTGGGAGTCCAACGCAATTACTGCCCCCCACCCCAGGGGGGACCACGCCGCAATCCCTTCTCCTTCATTCTCCTCTCGGGATCTTGGGCACGCACACTCATGCGCCCGGTATGAGTTTAAGCCACCAGGTCCGGGACTCGGACTATGGTTGACTACGTGGGAGTCCAGTGACATAACCATTAGCTAACTGCTGGTCCTGCCCCCTCCCTCTTATTTTTAAGTGGTCATTGATTTGATTTGTGGGCAGCGGGTGTTTTCCTAACTTGTTACTTTTTTTTTTTGTTTGCATTTATCTTACTAGATTTCTTTTGGTTACAAAAGGACAATAATATATATTTGTTGTAACAAGTCAAACAATTCAAAGATTTTTTATTTACAAAAAAAAAATTTAAATTAACCTTCCTCTCCTCCTTCCAGATCCCCGCAGTAGCCAGTCTAAGAAAGCCTTCTCTGTCGCTGGTCGTGCCATGCCAGAGCTTAAAAACATGTATACATAGGTGGTTTTCTTCTTACTGTTTATAAAATCTGTTCCCACACTGCACATGCTCCTCAGCAGGGTGCTTTTTGCACTTACTAGTGAGATGTATTGACTCCTCTCGGCTAATAGGTCTCGGCCTAACTTGTCATTTCCTACTCTGCTAGAGTTGATTCAGTGTTTCCTTATCAGTGAACATCCTGGTTGTTCCTTTGATTTTAGTTTTGGTTTTATTTTATTTTATTTTTTTGCCACTACAAAAAGTGTTGCAGTAAATTCTGATAATGAAGTGTCTGGTGGTGTCTCAGTGATAGCGCAGGTGGACCCACATGGAAGGGTTCTGGGTTCGTGTCCTGAGGCCTCCCTGTGTACATGCCGGGTGTATGTGTGCCCATGGTCCCAGCTGGCTGGGAGACCCTCCTGGAGATGCATCCCTCCCCATCCCACTCCCCCACACAAAATAAATAGACTTTTAAAAAATACTCATAAATGGGACCAGCAGTTGGCATAATGGTTATGTCACTGGACTCCTATGTAGTCAACCATGGTTCGAGTCCCAGACCTGGGTGACTTAAACACGCTGGGCACGTGTGCGTGCCTGTCCAAGATTCCAAGAGGAAAATAGAGGAGAAGAGGTTGCGGCGTGGTCATCCCCACTGGGGGGTGATTTCTCACTTTCTGTCTCTCTGTCTTTCTGGCAAGCGCACATGCCCTATAGCAAAAAAAACCTCTCAAAAAAAAAAAAAAAAAGAAAAGAAAAAATACTCAAACATTTTCACTCCTACTAGTGCCTTTATTCCTGAAGAATAAATTTCCCAAAGTGGGACTCCTAGGTCAAAGGTTATAAAATTTTTTAAAAGAATTATTTAACTTTATCCATTCATTCATTCATTTTTAATTTGACCAGAGAGTGACAGAGTGGGGGGGGGGGAGGGGGGAGGAAAGTGAGAAAGCAAGCTGCCAGGTCTGGGACTCAAACCACTGTCAGCTATATGGGAATCCAGCTCCCTTAAGTACCATGCCACCTGCCGGCCCTAAAGGTTATGAATTTTAACATTTTACCTTGTACCAGTGACCCAGTTTCCTCCCTGGCCGTGTCTAGAGCCCCAGATGTGAAGTATGTGAAGTTCTGCCCTTGCTTTTTATGTTCCCCTTATCATTTCTGTTGCAAAAATACCCCTCTCTTGAAACAATGTAAAACGTTAACTTCATGCTAAGGACCTAGAGGCAAATCCACAGGCCACCATCGAGGTGAAAGCCAGGCCTGTGGCTCCGCCTTCTCTCTGGAGCATTGATACTTGTCCTGCCCGCACACCTGCACATTCACGGGGACTGTGCAGAGGCAGGTGCACGGACAGACCAGGGAGGTGTGCCTGCAGATAGATGGGTGCGAGTGCAGACAGAGGCAGGTGCGTGTGCAGACATGCGGGTGTGCGTATACAGACAGAGGCCGGTGTGCAAACTGAGGCGGGTGCGCATGCAGAGGCAAGTGTGCATGCAGAGGCCGGTGTGCATGCAGGCAGAGGAGATGCGCATGCAGAGAGATGCATATGTGTATGTGCAGAGGAGAAGTACGTGCAGAGGAGGTGTGCGTGCAGAGGCAGGTGTGCATGTGCAGACAGAGGAGGTGTGTATGCAGTGCAGACAGGCGGGTATGCATGCAGACAGAGGCAGTGTGCGTGAAGAGGCCAGTGCGTGCGCAGTCAGTCAGAGGTGGGTGCACGTGCAGACAGGAGCTGCATGTGCAGTGGCAGATGCAGGTGCAGACTCAGCACAGCTGGAGGGTCACTGCGCAGGCCACTCCTGCAATCAGCCCACGGCCTTGTCTCACTGTGTGGAGAAGGAAAGGTTTTTCCCAGCGACATGTATAGCCGGGTAGGTCCACGTGCTCTGAGTGCCAGGAGGTAAAAAGCAGCTAATGCTATTAAATGGCTAGGGAAGAAGAAGGGAGGGCAGTGGGCGGGGCACTTCGACTACTCTGCATGTGTGTTATACCTGTGCAATTTCAGTACGTTAAAACAGAATGGCCCGTGTACAGGGTAGGTAAGATCTGCCCGGTCCTCCAACAGCAAGCATCTTTTGGGTGCCGTGTGCCAGCCTCTTGGGGCTAGTTGGCCTCTTTTTGCCCCCCTCTCCCCTAGTCCGTGCCCTCTCTCCTGGAGTATGGGAGAGCACATGCAGGTGGGATAATTGTCCAGAATTTAATTTTTAAAAATATTTTTCCCAAGGGTGCATGTGCTCCCTTGGAGCAGAGGGGGACAGAGAGAGAAGAGAGGGAAGATGAGAGAGAACCTCCCGTGGGGGACAGCCACACCGCAGTCCCTTCTCTTTCTCCTTTTGGATTCTGGCCACACCTGCACACATGATCAGTGTGTTTTCAAGCTGCTGGGTCCAGGGCTCAAACCACATAGTCAGCCATGTGGGTCCAGCTGTCTTCCCCGTGCTGCCGGCTGGCCCCCCAGAATTTAAGGTATTCTGTGCTCAAGATTGTCGTCCACTCCCACCAAAGGCATAATTTACTAAAAACCTGTACAGATAACAGACAGATTATGGGTACCACAGTATGTCACTCCAAAGGTAGAACAATGAACTGTTACCAGCCTTAATCCTTTTCTAGAATTGTTTGTTCTTTTCTCAGCAGAAAACAGAGCCCTGAGAGGATGGGATGTGCCAGCCAAGGGTTAGGGCGGTGTTAGGGGAGCAGGGCAAGGTCAGGTCTCCGCAGCAGCAGGCAGGAAGGCCGGGATCTCCCTGGAACACCGTGGGTTCCAGAAGGCCCAGGAGGAAGAGCAGAGGCCGTGGCAGGAAGAGGGAGAGGAACAGAAAGGAAAGGTGCTGATTCTGAGCGTGAATAAACCTGTGCCCGATTACACGGGGCCTTCAGATTCTTGCACGGTAGCTAATGTGACTCTACCAGCTGACCCAGGTGGAGATTTAGATTTCCTGGTCTTCCCAGTCACAGGCTCTAATACAGATGCACCTGCTCCTGTGTCTCCATGGGCGCTGTGCGTTCTGAAGCCAGGGATACAGGGATAGGAACTCAGGTTGGGAGCGCTCCGAGAGCGGGGGAAGTGCTGAGTCATGTTGCCTCTGCACCTCGGCGCCCTCCCTCCCCCGCCCGAAGGCTGCAGGTGGCTTCCCTCTGTCCACACCTGGAGCTCCCTGCCTGGTTCTGCTGCCTCCTGTTCTTTATCCTTTCAACTTCCCAGAGGGTGCATGTGCCCACCAAAGAGGAGAAATAAGCTTTATTTTGAAAGCTTATTTTATTTATTTCTTCCGTGGATGGGGGGACAGGACCCTCAACATGGTCCTCGTGCTGCAATCTGATCACGGGCTCTTGAGCATCCGCCGTGCACAGGGAGGCCTGGGACATGAACCAGGGCCCTCCGCCTCAGCACCAGCGCCCTAGACATGGCATTACTGCCGCACTAGGGCTGGCCCTGCTCCGTCCTTTTCAGTAGCACTTCCTGCCTCTGTGTACCACAAGGATTACTGGTCTCTGTGCTCGGATATACACTCCACGAAGCCACATTGCTCTGCTCTGTGCTCCGGTGTGTTTGAACACCTGGATCGCCATTCAGTGGGGAATTAGCAGCCAGTGTGGGAAGAACAAAGCAAGTGGGCAGGCTACTAAGTTGATATAAATTGATCCCTTTTTTTTGTTTTTCCAAAATATCTATGTGAAAATAGTACCTGTGGGCTGGCTCTGTGACACAGCAGTGATGCTGCCCAAGGGAAACTAGGTGCCACCTGGTGACCACAGTTCGGCTTCCCCAGCCTGGTCGGCCTGAGACACCGTGGGTGTGTGTGGGAGTACCCAAGCTCTGCCGGCTGGTGTGGCCAGACCCTGTGCAAAGGACTCCCCTTCGTCCTCTGTGTGTGTATATGTGCCCTGTCACGGATTTTTAAAAAATAATACTACTTGTAATATTAGCAGAAAGAAATGTGTAGACAGACAGACCAAATTTTAGATCCTAATTATTTCTAGAGAGATGAGATGATAAGAAATTTTCATTTCCTAATTTATGTATTTCCCATTTCCCAATTTTTACAGCAAATATTACTTGGAACAAAAAAAGTAATGCTATAACAAAGTAAGGAATTCACTCAAGGATTTTAGTTCATCTAAGAGCAGGAGGTTTATTTGTTTATTTCAAGGGTGGACATAGGTTACAGTTGGAGAAAATTGTATTATTCTAACAGTCTTTTAAGTCTGGTATTCTTTTGAGAATGTTGAATTGAGGTTTTGAACTTTAAATTCAGCTCACTTATGAGCTAATAGGTTTCCCTAGAGGAGTCATCTATTTTTTTTTATTTAATTTATTATTATTTAAATTTGCTCACATACATTCACCAGAGAGAGACAGAGGATGGGGGGAGAGAGAGAGAGAGACAGAGAGCAATCTGCTAGATCCAGGACTCAAACTGCTCTTGGCAATGTGGGAGTCCTGCGCTTTAACCACTACACCACCTGCTGGGCCCATCTAATTGCTTTAAGATACTAGTTATTTCTAGAGAGAGGAGATTATAAGAAAGTTTCATCTCACAGCATTACTGCTATGTACAGAGCCGTGAGCAACAGAGACAGAAACGGGGAGAGAGACAGTCCGATAGTCCTGATGCCACGATCCACCCCAGCCAGCCCTGGGTCATGGGCCTATGCGTGGCTGGAGTACTCAAGGGGGTTTCCAGACACAACCTGGAACGTTCCCTTGTGAGTCAGCTTCAAAAAGAATTGTGTCTTACCACGGTACCACTCCCTGGCCCTGAGGAGTCTATTTTTTTTTCTCAGTAGCCTAATTAGTACCTTAGCTTAGCATGTCATCCTGGAACCCTTAAAAGGTAGGTAAGAAACTTAAAATGACATCACACTTGGCCAGCCACAGCGGTGCATGAAGGTCACACTTTCCAGCCACAGTGGTGCATGGCTCTCCACGGTGTTCAGGGGACCCAGGTCACGTCCCAGGGTCTCCCTGTGCATTCTGGGTATTTTCACGTACTCATGGTCTTGGCTGGCTGAGTCTGGGAGTGGATCACAGCTTAAGGACCTCGGCGGGGGTTCCTGTCTCTGTCTCTTCCTCCCTTTCTCTCTCAGTATCTCTGTCTCATGAAAAAAAATAAACGAACTAGAAATGCAGGCGACTAGACCTCCACTCCCGCACTGTGACTAGCACACGATAAGCATGAAGCTGTGAGCAGGTGACTGGTGGAGTCGCCCGGGCAGAACGGAGGGGGTGTCAGATTGCCGAAAGGTTTGCCATGGTTAACTCAGCCTTCAGGTCTCCGGCACAGAGCTGGTCAGCGGAGGCGTTTATCGGCTGCTGCTCCTACCTGGGAAACGTGTGCTACAGGTCACAGCGCGGGGAGTGCATCGTCTTCCAGACACCTTCCTGCCGCAGGACAGGTGCAGAGCTGTGCAGAATATAACATAACACTCTCCTTGCCGCTGCTCGCAGCCAGACACGGACGGCCTCCCGAGGTCCTGTGTGCTGTGTGGCATGTCCATTATGGAGTATTCTGTTTTGTTTCTGCTAATCTACTTTTAGGTTTCTCATCTTTTTAAAAATTATATAGTCATTTTTTTTTTTTTTTTTTTTGGAGAGGTTTTTCGCTATAGGGCGCGTGCGCTCGCCAGACAGACAGAGAGAGACATAGAGACAGAAAGCGAGAAATCACCCCCCAGGGGGGATGGTCACGCCGCAATCCCTTCTCCTCCATTCTCCTCTCGGGATCTTGGGCACGCACGCACACGCGCCCGGCGTGAGTTGTAAGCCACCGGGTCCGAGACGCGAACCGCGGTCGACTACGTGGGAGTCCAGCGACATAGCCATTACGCTAACTGCTGGTTCCCTAGTCATTTTTTTTTTCAAGCCATTGAATGAAAGCATTTGTATTAAAGAAAACATTCTTAACTTCTTTCAGTAAAAAATGCTTATCGTTATGCTTTGGTTTAAAATGCTTTCCTAAGCATATATTCTTCATTTAAAATAAATAGATTGAGATGAAGAAATGCTGAGTCATATATCCTTACCCCAAAATTAAATATTTGAAGAGAGATGGTTTACTTCATTTGGGCGATCAGTCTTTATTTTTGCGTCACTGAAGTGTAGGTTTAGTCAACTACTAACTCAGACTTCTGAGCCCCTTCCCCACGCCAGGCCAGGTGACGGGGACGAGGGTCACTGGAGAGTCCTGTGGGTACATCGTGGGTAAATATTGCAGAACTGGCGTGGGGCGTCCTCCCTTCCTGGGGGCCCTGGAGGCTTCGCGATGTGGGGAAGGTCTCTGGTTTCAGGCGCCCTCGCTGACAGGTGTACACTCAGGGACTGGTGGTTCTCTCCTGAAAGGTAGCTTCTGCATAATTCAGGATCGCCCTGGCGCTCTCTCATCAGTGAGGAAGAAAAGCCTTCTGAATTATTTACAGAGCACTGAATTATTTCCTTTTATGAGCTCCAACTTCGTTTCTGTCTCGGCAAACTGAGATTGTGTTTAGCTATGAATAGCTTTCCCCAGGGCATGAAAAATATGACTCTTAAATTATGAATGAGGTTTTTTGTTTGAGTCCATGTTAACTAAAGCATGCAAAATAAACTGTGTTTCTCATTAGATCCCTTCCAGCTCCCCGCAAAAACAGAACCAGCGAGAGAACGTGCAGCTCAGCCGGCGCCCTCCAGGAAGCCCACTGTCATCCGAATCCCAGCCAAACCAGGAAAATGTAAGCCCGAGTCCACTGCTTCATTTGCTTCTCCCAGAGCCTGGGAGAAATACATGCCAATTTGTCAGTATCTGCTTTTGAAATCATGTGCCATCTGCCATTTATTATTATTCATAGTCGATGTTTATGAGCAAGTTATTCTTTTACAATTCTTTGGAGAATTACTACAGCAAATTGTAATCCTGTTTTCCCAGTGTTGTCTTTAGGGAGAGAGAACAGAGGGGGACCGTGAACTCGGGACAGCTGTAGTGTCCCACGTTACCGTCTCTGGTAAAAATGTTACAGGAAAGCAATCAAAACTGATAGCAAGTAAAGTTGCATGTATTTATTGGAGTCTGTTATTCCAATTAGCATAATCTAAATATGGCTGTGTGTGAGTTGTATAAAAAGCAGTGACCAAAGGCATTCAAAATATATAACAATGTATAAAATATTTTTAAATGAGTATAATTCTACATTCTACTTCCTTGATTTTTTTTAAATAATTATTTTTTGTAACTTTATTGATTTGTTTATTTTAATTTGACCAGAGAGGGGACAGAGTGAGAGAGAGAGGAAAAGTGAGAAAGCAAGCCACCAAGTCCAGGACTTGAACTGCCGTCAGCCATGTGGGAGTCCAGCGCCTTTAACCAGCACGCCATCTGCTGGCCCCCTTTGTTGATATTTTTAATGGTACAATAAATTCTGCATGAGCTTTTATAAAAACTTCAAAAAAGAAATCTGAGGGACCAGTAGTTAGCGTAATGGCTATGTCACTGGACTCCCATGTAGCCGACGACAGTTCGAATCCCGGATCCGGTGGCTTAAAACTCACACCGGGTACATGTGCGTGCATGCCCAAGATCCCGAGAGGAGAATGGAGGAGAAGG
Source organism: Tupaia tana (assembly GCA_026018925.1). NCBI lineage: Eukaryota > Metazoa > Chordata > Mammalia > Scandentia > Tupaiidae > Tupaia > Tupaia tana. The sequence continues at coordinate 5,519,804 of JAKSZU010000021.1, forward strand.
GATTGCAGCATGGCCATGGGGGGTGATTTCTCGCTTTGTGTCTCTCTGTCTCTCTCTCTCTCTGTCTGGCGAGCGCACGCGCCCTATAGCAAAAAAAGCCTCTCAAAAAAAAAAAAAATCTGATATTTATTGTAAGGAAAGAGCCAAAAGCGCCAGAGCTATTTTTTTTTTCAGGTTCCAGAGATTCCTAACACGCGGGGGGTGGTGCTCCATGGCCTGGTGGTTAAGGCAGCCAGATACATATGGCTGCCTGTGCAGTTCGAGTTCTGAACTCGGTGGTTTGAGAAACCCACCAGGCCAGTGTGTGCACGTGCCCAAAATTCCCAAAGGAAAGAGAGGTGGAGGAGAGGGGTGCGCGTGGCTGTCCTCCATAAGCAGTGCTTTCTCCTTCCTCTCTGTCTCTCTCTGATAAGCACTCTCGCCCCCTAGCAAAAAAAGAAAAAAGAAAAAAGGTACAAATGTAGCGGGGAGGGTGCCCACACAGGGACCCCAGAGCGGTTCCTGGCATTGCTTGGCCTGGCGGCCCAGCTTTCTCCACGGGCCTGTGGTTTCGTTTGCACTCACACTCATGATACGTTGCATAGCTAGGTCTCCCTCTTTCTCCTCACAGCAGAGCAAGAGTCCCCGTCCCCCACGCGTAACACCCCAGAGCCACGCTGCATGCACATCCTTTAGGGCTTTGGCTTCTCCATACAGTTCCTTGAAGGAATTACATTGGCGGGACCAGCAGTTAGTGTAATGGCTATGTCACTGGACTCCCACGTAGTCGACCGCGGTTCGAGTCCCGGACCCGGTGGCTTAAACTCACGCCAGGCGCGTGTGCGTGCGTGCCCAAGATCCCGAGAGGAGAATGGAGGAAAAGGGATTACGGCGTGGCCATCCCCCCTGGGGGGTGATTTCCTGCTTTCTGTCTCTCTGTCTCTCTGTCTGTCTGGTGAGCGCACGCGCCCTATAGCAAAAACCTCTCAAAAAAAAAAAGGAATTACATTGACTTGATCTCTCCTTGGTGGTTTTGTTATAACTGATGGCTTTCAGCCAAGTAGCAAGATTAAACTGAGTCATTGACGAAGAACGAAGAGGAGCAGAGGTCATGGGGCCCTCTGACGGGCTCACCTGCTTGGGAGAGCATGTCGTAGTGTTAGATGTAAAACAGGCGGTGTATCTCTCTTGGTAGTGTTGATCCACATGTCAGTGACATGGTAGATCGGGGGGTTCTTTGCTCATTTGCTGTAACCTTGTTAAATATATTCTGGATTTCTAAGTTTCTTTATTTTTGTATTTTCTCCCAAGAGCAAGAGAGACAGAGACAGACAGGCACCCCCAACGGGGCTCCTGTGCCACAAGCCACCCCTGACCTCATGGGCACAGGTACACCCAGCATGTTCATGGAGGTCACAGGGTACGAACCCAGAACCTTCTCAAGTGGGTCAGAATCCCAGAACGTGATATTACCCCTGTACTCTGTGTTAACTGGCAGAATGAGATAGGAGGGTAGTAAGTCCTGCCAGACGCTCATGAGGGTCTCCCATAATACAACGTCTGTGCTTACGTTCGTTCTCCGCCATGTTGGTGCTCCCATGCCCCCACCCCTGCCTAGGTTTGGTGATTCACTGAGAGGACCCGTAGGACTCAGCAGACAGTTGAATTCATGGCAGGGATTTATTACACAAATTATTTGTGGCAAAATGAGCTAAGGGAAAAGGCAAACAGGGCAAAGTCTGGAGGAAACCAGGTGTCCGTTTCCAAGAGTCATTGCTGGCGGGGTCCCGCGGGACGTGCTTCCCTCTCCCAGCGGTGAGCTGTCAGCACGTGTGCGATGTCCCACCTGGGAAGCCCACTGGAGACTCAGGAGCACCCAGGATGGTTGGTGGGGACTGGCCACATAGGCCCCTCTAGAAATGTTAGCGTGGGGACCAGAAGTTGGCTTAATGGCTATGTCGCTGGACTCCCATGTAGTTGCGGTTCAAGTCCCAGACTGGTGGCTTAAACTCATGCTGGGTGTGTATGCGTGTGAACCTGAGACCCTGAGAGGAGAATGGAAGAGAAAGGATTGCGGCGTGGCCATCTCCCCTGGCTTTCTGTCTCTCTGTCTGTCTCTGTCTTTAAAATTAATTTAAAAATTGGGACCAGCAGTTAGCATAATGACTATGTCGCTGGACTCCCATGTAGTCGACCGCGGTTCGAGTCCCGGACCCGGTGGCTTAAGACTCACGCTGGGAGCACGTGCGTGCGTGCCCAAGATCCCGAGAGGAGAATGGAGGAGAAGGGATTGCGGCGTGGCCATCCCCCCTGGGGGGTGATTTCTCGCTTTCTGTCTCTATGTCTCTCTGTCTGTCTGGCAAGCACACGCGCCCTATAGCAAAAACCTCTAAAAAATTTAATTTAAAAATAAATAAATAGATAGATAGATAGACAGACAGACAGACAGAAAGAAATGTTAGCACAGACCAAAATTCTATGTTCTCAGGAAGAAAGCAAGTGTTTAAGTTGTTTTCTTCTGTTTTTGTCAGTTCTGGGAATGGTGGGACTTGTTCCCAGCTCAAGTTCCCAGATGGCAGCCGGGGCCAAACCACACTGGCAGAGCTTTCTGTAGCTAGCAGGTGTAAGCCTACTGTGTTTATTCTTTCTGCATACCTGTGACCTGGTATTGCTCACGTCCTGAGAGGACGTTCTGAGGTAGCACCTCTAATTATTATCCTGACAGAGCTCCAGGAACTATCTGGAAGTTGATTGATTTGCTAGAGGGCACAGGCACTCACCAGAGAGAGAGACAGAGAGAGGAGAAAGCACCCAACATCCCCCCACCCCCATGGGGAATGGTGGAAACCCTAATCCCTTCTCTGTCTCTCCGTCCTTCCGGGATTTGGGGAGTGCATGCACACACACCCAGCGTGCTCCTCCAGCTGCCAGCTCCAGGGCTCAAACTACGTGGTCAGTCTGTGGGACCCGACTGCCTAACCACCAGGCCAGGGAGCCGGCCCTAGAAAGGGGGATCTCTACTGCTAGATATGAGAGAACACAGTGCCAGCGTGGTTTCCGGAGGTGTCTGTGTTAAAGCCAGTGCCCAGAGTTGCAGTATTGTAATGATTAAGCCACGCGTATCTTCTGTGGAGGAGGAAGAGTGTGACTTGCGGTGTCCAGGGGGGACAGCTCTGTGGCACAGTCCTTGGTCTCCCTTGGCCCTGTTTCTTTTGGCCAGGACATCTTTTCCTCAGTTACTTCCCTTCCTCACCATTTCTTCACGTCTTTGCTCAAGTGCCATTTTTCTCAGTTAGAGCTTCCCTGACCATGTTATTTAAGATTAGACATCTCGGGAACCAGCAGTTAGCATAATGGCTATGTCGCTGAACTCTCACGTAGTCGACCGCGGTTCGTGTCCCAGACCCGGTGGCTTAAAACTCAGGCCGGGCACATGTGCGTGCGTGCCCAAGATCCCGAGAGGAGAATGGAGGAGAAGGGATTGCGGCGTGACCATCCCCCCCGGGGGGTGATTTCTCGCTTTCTCTCTCTCTGTCTCTGTGTGTCTGTCTGTCGAGCGCACGCGCCCTATAGCAAAAACCTCTCAAAAAAAAAAAAAAAAAAAGATTAGACATCTCGAGGCCAGCAGGTGGTGTGGTAGTTAACAACTGGACTCCCACATGACTGACTGCAGTTCAAGTCCTAGACCCTGCAGCTTGAAAATCACACCGGACTCATGCGTGTGTGCCCCAAAATCCCAGGAACAGGGTGGAGGAGAAGGGATTGCAACATGGCCATCCCCCAGGGGGGTGATTTCTCACTTCCCTCCTCACTGTTTCTCTCCCGGACTGTATGTGCCCTAGGTCAAAAACCTTTAAAAAAATAAATAAATAAAATCAAAAGATTGGCCATCTCCTTTCTCCACACCCCCCTCATGCCCACACACGCATGCCCCATTCCCTTCCTGCCAGGAAGCAGCCTCTTCTCTGCTCTCATGTTCCTACTTGTGCTCTTAAATGCCTGTCGCGCTAATACTAGATCCTAAACGATTCATGGTCTCCTTGTGAGAACGAGGTCGCTGCGGTGCCGAGAACGGCTTGGAGATGGTGACTGAGTGGGATGTTCCCGCGTGCGTCGTCCTTCCCACAGCAGCTCGGCCCTCACCGCGAGCACTTGCCTGGCTCTAAATCACTGTTTGCTGGCAGCGGGCCTGGGTATTTCCCTCCCTTCGAGAGTGTTTGCCTGTCTGTGGATGAAACAGGAACCTGACAGATCATGCTCTCGTTACAGGTTTTTCATGTGCAGTGGAAGGGTATTCATTTGAAAAAAAATGAGAATTCCCATCTCCTTTCAAGGCCTGAGCTATACAGTATAAAAGGCAGGCGTGGCCTCGTTCAGCGTGGGGCAACCCTCCGCTCTCCAAGAACTTTTGCACACGGATTTTAATTAGCTGTCACCAGCTTAATCTGTTATCTTTGTTCTCCTTAAAATAAGTTTGGGTGTACTCTGTTGCTGAGATAAAGATGTGGCTTGGATGTGATAAAGATGTGGTTTGGATGTGAAGATATTGTTTAATTGAGTGAGGGTAATTTGGTTGATTAATCTGGAGCTAATGAATTAGAAAATCCATTTAATTGTTTTGGGGGAGGATTGGCGACACCACGTACTAAGAAGCAGCATGCCTTGTTAGGATGAGCACCGGCCTTGGGGTTCAGGCCCTGGATGTGGCCACTACTAGCACGAAGTTCTTGGAGACCTTGCTGTTTTCTCTCTGCTCAGTGGCTTCATCTGTAAAATAAGAGGTAGACTATGATCTAGAGTAACTTCACAGAGCTTTCTGTGCAGATGGAAGTGCTCCGTGTCTGTGCTGTCTGGGACGGCAGCCGCTAGCTGCGGTGGCTGTAAGTACTTGAAATGTGGCTAGTGTAGCTGAGGAACTGAAATTGTAAGGTTCCTTCATCTCCATTTATTTATTTTTTTTTTTTTTAAAGAGAGATTTTTGCTACAGGGTGTGTGCACTCGCAGAGAGACAGAGACAGAAAGCAAGAAATCATCCCCCGGGGGGATGGCCATGCCACAGTCCCTTCTCCTCCATTCTCTTCTCGGGATCTTGGGCACACACGCACATGCGCCCAGTGTGAGTTTTAAGCTACCGGATTCAGGACTCGAACCACAGTCGACTACGTGGGAGTCCAGTGACATAAGCATTTCACCATCTGCTGGTCTCTAACATCCCTCCATCTTAATCCAGATTTATATTTAGGGCCAGTCTGTGGCCTGGTGGTTAAGGGAGCCGAATCTTACATGGCTAACTGCATCTTTGAGTCACAGCCCAGCAGCTTGAAAAAAAACTCTAGTGTATGTACGTGTGTGCCCGTAGTCCCAGTGGGGTGCAGAAATGGAGGAGAAGGGATTGTGGCATGACCACACCCCACTGGGAGGTGCAATCTCTCTTTCTCTGTCTCTCTCTGGCAAGCACACATGCCCTCTGACTAAAAACAAAAAGATTTATGTTTCAACCCCCAGCGCCTGTGGAGACCAGCCAGTGGACGGGATAGGTCTAACTTATCGATGATGACTGGGAAAATGCACAGATAGCGCACCTAACTTGATGCTCAGCATGTAGAAGGTTCCAGCAAATGCTCGGTGGTGGTCTTATTCAGTATGTTTTCACTGTCTATAGGACATACAGTAGAATGAACTGATACCAGCTAACATCAGTTTTCTGAGACGCGTTGGAAGCGCTTTCTCAATTCTCAACTGTCCGTTTTCGTGTGTGGCTCTTTTATCACAGCTGTTTTTCTGAGGCACCAACGTACAATCATTTCATGCTTCAGAATCTCAAAGACTAGAAATCATTGAGGAGTGACTGCCATTTCTTCCAGGTTTACACGAGGACGCACAAAGCCCACCTCCTCTCCCTGCTGAAAAGCCCATCGGAAACACTCACAGCGTCGTGTCTGGAAAGCTCAGTAACGTTGCCAGAACTAGAAACTTGGTGAGTGATCATTGTAGATTGGATTAGCTGCTGAGCAAATTATGCAGTTATTTTAAGTATTCAACAAATGTCTAAAATATTTGACCACTGGTCAGATTTTTTAAAAATACCTTTATTAAAAACCAATATTGGGACCAGCAGTTGATGTAATGGTTATGTCGCTGGACTCCCATGTAGTCGACCATGATTCGAATCCCGGACCCGGTGGCTTAAACTCACACCGGGCACGTGTGCATGTGTGCCCAAGATCCCGAGAGGACAATGGAGTGATTTCTTGCTTTCTGTCTCTCTGTCTCTCTCTCTTTCTCTTCCTGGCGAGTGCACGTGCCCTATAGCAAAAACCTCTCAAAAAAAAAAAAAAATGAAAGAAAGAAACCAATGGCTACACCCCATATACTTATTTAATGTGATGCGCAATGTTTTAAAAATCCCTACGAGAGATTAGGTCAGTTCATTGTACATCATTATAAAATAACTTATTCTGTATCAACATAATGACATTGCCTTTTGGAGGACAGGATATAGACAATTCTTTTTATTTTTTTAAGAATTACTTTATTTTATTTTGACCAGAGAGGGACAGAGTGAGAGCAAGAAAGAGAGCGAGAGAGAGGAAAATGAGAAAGCAAGCCACCAGGTCCAGGACTCAAACTGCAGTTGGCTATGTGGGAGTCCAGTGCCCTTAACCACCACGCCACCTGCCGGCCCTGATATAGACAATTCGTAGTTTAGTTTTTTGCGTATGGAAATGCGACCATATGCCCAGTGTGGATGTATGTACGTGTGCTTGCTGTTTTAGACAGGGTCTCACTGTGCCAGGATCCTTCTGCCTGTCTTCTAAGTACCTGAAACCACAGGCACACACCACCGTGCCCGGCTCTTTCAGACAGGTCTTGCTGTGCCACCCATGCTGGCTGCAAACTCAGTCTTCCTGCCGTAGCCTCCTGCATAACGAGACCTCGGACTCGTGCCAGTGCTTTTGTGGGTGGGCCAGGAATTGAACCAGGCTTCCCGGGTGTCCTCAGCCTGCCGAGCAGCCATGCCTAATTCATGCTACTATGGCTGGGCCAACAAGTGACACTAATAATATTGTTAATATCATTTTAAGGTAATTATTATAAGAATTCTGTTTGTTCTGTTTTTGCCATAAGGCATACAAACTCACTGGAAAAAGAGAGAATGTGAGAATGGCCCCAGGTGAATGGCCATGCCACAATCCCTTCTCCTCCCATCTCTTGGAACTTGGGGCACACACACACATATTAGCCTGTTGTAATTTTCAGTCTGCCAGGTCTGGGTCTCGAACCAGGTTGGCCATGTGGAAGTCCAGTGTCTTAACTACCATATTACTTGCTAGTCCCACCATAAAACGTTTTTAAATCTGAAATTTAAGGAAAGTTTCACTTAAAAGAATACTTAACAATGTATCCGTTAAGAGGGTGGTCAAGAGTATATATATATATGTGTGTGTGTGTGTGTGTGTGTGTGTGTGTGTTTGTGTATTATTTCAATCTCAATACCATTGCCTTATACATAGTTTTAAATGTCCATATGGTAGATTATCTTTAAAGTTTATTCAAAGAGAAATCAATTCTTAAAGTCTTGGAGCCAAATTTTCAGTTCAAATTTTATAATGGTTTTACATTGTACAATTATTATACAGGCAAACCTGCCTAATCATATGGTAAAGAGAAATTTCTTTGAAGGAGATATTAAATTAAATTAGCCCAAAAATTAAGCTAATGAGAATTTCTTGTAGAATGAATTAAAATTTAGTGATCGCTTGCATTGTCAAAGTACTTGGTAATACGTTTTTATTAAAACTGGGCCACCAAAGTCCAAAAGGAGATAGTAAGGCTCCTACCGTATTATTTTTTGATTAGGAAGATCCCGACTATGCATGGAGGAAAAATTACATGAAAAGGTTACTGGCTTGGGAACCAGCAGTTAGCGTAATGGCTATGTCGCTGGACTCCCACGTAGTCGACCGCGGTTCGCGTCTCGGACCCGGTGGCTTACAACTCACGCCGGGCGCGTGTGCGTGCGTGCCCAAGATCCCGAGAGGAGAATGGAGGAGAAGGGATTGCGGCGTGACCATCCCCCCTGGGGGGTGATTTCTCGCTTTCTGTCTCTCTGTCTCTCTCTGTCTGTCTGGCGAGCGCACGCGCCCTATAGCGAAAAACCTCTCTCAAAAAAAAAAAAAAAAAAAAAAAAAGAGGTTACTGGCTTCTACCCTGAAAAGGTTAGGGAAAGGGAGTGTGAGAAGGTGATGTGTAAGTATACATGGCACTCATCAGTGATGTCATGGGCTTTTTAAACTGTAAAGCTCTGTTGAAATGTTATGTATCATTACATCTGGTGTTAAGCAGTCCATGAGCAACTTCCTTTTCTTGTTTTCCTTCCTTTCTGAAACAAGAAAAGGAAGTTAGGATGAACGCTAGCATCTGGCGAGAGAGTGTATTCACAGCGGTGTCTGTGCTCTCATGAACACCATGAGGAAACTCCTGCTCTGCGCTGTTTATAAGGGAGCCCGAGCACTCTGTGCGGGACTGCTGTGAATGACGCCATAATAGACACCCCGAAGGGAGGAGGGGGAGGTGAGGAAACAGGTCCCGAGTTAAACAATTGGCTCAAGTCACCGGTATAGATTTGTAAGACCGAGTCGAACCTGTACCTAAGAAATGCCTTCTGTTTGAACATTACAGTTATTGAGTGAGCTGCAGACCAGAAATCATAAAGACTAATAAGGTGTGGTGGGGTCTTTAGGAGTATTTCACCCTGACAGTGATCCATGAGGGTAGGCCCAGTCCCTGCCACTTTGTCTGCTGACCGAGGCGCAGCACAGAAACCTCCCCTTGCTCTGGGTGCTGGGGAACGTCCCACCTCAGGACGGGATGGCTGCAGTTACCAGACAGACCACACCTTCTTCATTTCCGCCGTGAGGGACTCCAGGGTGGTAAACATTAGGAGCCACTAGAGCAATCCTGGCCACAGCAGCAGACACCTGTGTCCTGTTGCCTGCCACTTTCAGAGTATCTCCAGGAGGCTGCCAGCCAGGACAGGAGGAGAGGAAGGAGACGCTGCAGTGTGTGTAAGAAATCGGGGGTCACCGAGAACAGCACTTTCGAACACGAGGAGAGGAGATGGGGCTGACTCGGGATTCAGGGCATAGTCAGCGGTATCGATTCTTGGAGAAAGGAGAGAAGAGAGTCTGGAAGCTGCTCGCTAATCCCGACAGACAGGAGTGTGGTCCTAGGAGAAATTGCTTTCTCTTTAAGATGCAGCAAAAAACTGGCAATTATTTTAAAATGAGATAATAATTCCAGTGCAGAATAAAAAAGATTGCATGTGCAAAGACAGTACAAGCAAGAAAACCCCCTTCACCAGGAACTAATAAAATGCTTCCCTGTATACATCAAAGCCCAAGTTCAGGACCGGCCCATGGCCGAATGGTTAAGGAAGCTGAGTCCCATGGCCGACTAAGTGCTTGGAATCCAGGAACTGGCAGCTTGAAAAACACACTTGGTGTTTGCGTATGCATGCCCCAGATCCCAACGGGGTGGAGAAATGGAAGAGAAGGGATTATAGCATGACCATGTCCTATCAGAGGTACTTTTCTCCCCTCTCTGTCTCTCTCTGGTGAACACAGGTACCCTCTGGCAAACTAAAAAATAAAAATAATAAAAAATAAAAAAGGACCAGCAGTTGGCATAATGGCTATGTCACTGGACTCCCATGTAGTTGACTGCGATTCGTGTCCCTGATCCAGTGGCTTAAACTCACGCCGGGCCGGGCGTGTGTGCATGTGTGTCCAAGATCCTGAGAGGAGAATGGAGGAGAAGGGGTTGCGATGTGACCATCCCCATTGGCGGGTGATTTCTCACTTTCTGTCTCTCCATCTCTCTCTTTCTGGCAGGTGCACATACCCCATAGCAAAAACCTAACCCCTCGCCCCCAAAAAAGCCAATGTTCAAGAATGTCAGAGCGAGAGAAAAAACTACCAGAAACCAGATGCCGAGAGGCTTCAGGTTTGTGTGGAATAGTGAAGTGGAGGAAATTCCTAATCAATAATCTTCCCAGGGCTGTCAGCGGAACCTGGGCACAAACCTAGAGTTGACCAGACACCAGGACAGGTCCCCCGTGGGAGCGTCCGGTGGTAGGCTTAGCGTTCGGAGTTTGTCGGGTACAGAAATGCCTTTCAGGGTATGCCGAACAGCCCGGAGGACTTTGAGTAAACTACCTTTTTTGGCCTGATTTCAAGTTTGCTCACTGTGGGAAATTGCAAATTAAGGTTTCCCATAAAAATACCACTACCCAGAGGAAACCGCAGCTAACACAGGGTACAGAATCAGGAGTGTAGCTATGGATCTCTCCCAGGACACCATCTATACTTCCCTTCCCAGCCTCCCCCCAACCCACACATCCCCACCCCACCCCAGTTTTAGCGCTATCGGGCACTCGTGCTCACTGAAGAGAAACAGAGAGGGAAAGCAAGAAATCCCCCAGGGGGGAAGGCCATGCTGAAGTCCCTTCTCTCCCATTCTCATCTTGGGATTTTGGGCACGCGCACCCAGCGTGATTCTCAAGCCACTGATCCAGGACTCGAACCACGGAGTTAGCCATGTGGGATCCGGTGCCTGTACCATTGCACCACCTACTGGCCTACCTCTGTACCTTCCCGTGTCAAAATTACACATCTATTTTTAAATTTTTTTCCTTAATTACTGTGGTATCTAACAACTATAATTTTGAGAGAAGCAATCAGAGTTTCTCCCCATCTGTTAGATTTTTGTTTTCATGGGAACCAGCAGTTAGCGTAATGGCTATGTCGCTGGACTCCCACGTAGTCGACCGCAGTTCACGTCCCGGACCCGGTGGCTAAAACTCACGCCGGGTGCGTGTGCGTGCGTGCCCAAGATCCCGAGAGGAGAATGGAGGAGAAGGAATTGCAGTGTGACCATCCCCCCGGCGGGGGGGGGGGGTGATTTCTCGCTTTCTGTCTCTGTCTCTGTCTGTCTGTCTGGCGAGCGCACGCACCCTATAGCAAAAACCTCTCCAAAAAAAAAAAAAGATTTTTGTTTTCATCTTAAAGGTAGGTAAAGAAATAAGTGCCTTGCTCAAGTGCAGGAGCGGTATTCATCAGGAAGAAGTACAGGCAGCAGCGTGTTTATAAGGCATGGGTTATATTCCGGAATACTGCGGGGTTTATGAGCTGATGACTTGCCTCACTACATTAACCGAACTCATTAGTAAAACCAAGTTTTAAGGACAAGCTTAATTTGTTTTTAAAAATGGGATTTTAAAACGTTGAAACATGTTTAAATGATCACAATTATTGGCGATGAATCATTTGGTATTTAAGGGAAAGCTGTAAATATTCTGTATGAATTAAAAAGTCATAAAAGTGAACTTGAACTCCTTTATAGGAAGGAGGAAAATAGTGTGAATTAGCCCAAGTATTCCTACCTGTGATTAAACCCCCTTTACAAAACAAAGTGTGGTCCTGGACGCAGGCCCCTGGGTTTCTTCCTCTCAAGGTTTTCGCTTGTATTAAGACATGAGTAATTTAGGTAGGAGCCAGTTAATATTATTGGAGACGTTTATCTTTTAAAAGATCCTAAAAGCTGACTCTCGTTTAAGCTACTCTTTGTAACTGAGCAACATTTCCCCTTGCAGAAACTGCCCAAAAGGTGTCCAGGATTCTTTTTGACAGCTCTCGTTTCAGATTAACCTTAACTAAAACATATTTCCCTGATTCTTGCAGGAATCTGACCACACTGGTCAAAAAGGAGGTCTTCTGCGAGGACCCCCAAGGTTGCCACCAAGGTAAGGGTGAGAAAGTTAGAGGAAAGCTGATGGCTCCGAGGCCAGCTCTCTTATTTATCACCGAGACTTAGATCTCCTTTTAGAGCTCCAGTCATCTCATCTACTCGCCCGGCCACAGCAGGTTGGAGGAAGCCTGCCCCTGTCCTCTCTCAGCACAGTTTGGAGATACAGAGCACAGACATCTGTCTCTGACACTTTTCCTCAAACAACTCCTAGCTATGATATGCACACACATTTTCTCTTTTTCTCTGTCTCTCCCTGCTCTCCTCAATTAAAAAAGGCCCCTTTTCTTCCTTTCCTTGTGCCATTTCCAAAGGGAGATAGGCGTTATGAGCTCAGAGGTGACCTGCCTCCCGAGTTCCAGAGCAATTTAACAAAAGGCTGTAATACCATCAGAAGACATTACCATCTTGAAAATTATTCCTATCATCGGGATTAAGGGAAGGCTTTCAAAGTAATAGTGGTCCTGTCCCATTTTCAGAACTAGCTTCCTTTATATGAATCCAAATTAGGGTTTTAATAGTAACTCCTATAACAGGAATATTAGGGGATTTTGATGTTCCTTTTCTAATCATGTACGAGACGCTAGCACGTATACCTGATACCTTATTACCAGCTTTTCATCACTTTCGGTAGAAAGTGCTTAGTTTCCTGAAACAGCCATGGTGTGTTTAAGAGCAAATGGGGCCTTCGAGAGCTCCTGATAGTAAATACTTGTTTGTCTTGAACTAATGAATCTCTAGTGCGATATAAGAGGAAGCTGAACCATCACGGTATTTCCTCTAATAATATAATGTTTAATGCAGCAGTCATTTGCTCAAAAATAGCATACCCTGCATGTTTCGGTAAATTGCATTCTGCTAGCAGAATGGTGTGTGTGTGTGTGTGTGTGTCTGTCTGTCTGTCTGTCTGCCTGCCTGCCTGCCTGTAAGAAGGACAGACAGGGACCAGCAGTTAGCGTAATGGCTATGTCGCTGGACTCCCATGTAGTCAACCGCGGTTTGAGTCCCGGACCCGGTGGCTTAAACTCACGCCGGGCATGTGTGCGTGCATGCTCAAGATCCCGGGAGGAGAATGGAGGAGAAGGGATTGCGGCGTGACCATCCCCCCTGGGGGATGATTTCTCGCTTTCTGTCTCTCTGTCTCTCTCTGTCTTTCTGGCGAGCACACTCGCCCTATAGCGAAAACCTCTCCAAAAAAAAAAAAAAAGCAGAAGGACAGACAGAACCTGACACCAGTGAAAACACTGACCCGTGGCTACCACATTGACTTGCAGACCCGTAAATGGAAGAGCCATTCCGACACGACAGCCTCCTCCCAAGGGGCCCCCTGAGAGACCACCTCCCCCGAAACTTTCTGCCACCAGAACATCAAGTAAAAAGCTGCCTTTTAATCGATCCTCTTCTGATATGGATCTTCAGAAGAAGCAAAATCACTTGGCATCTGGACTCTCAAAAGCCAAGAGTCAAGTCTTCAGAAGTCAAGATCCGGTGCTGCCCCCGCGCCCCAAACCTGGACACCCTCTCTACAGGAAATACATGGTGAGTCGGGCATTTAAAGGTGGTTGTCGTCGAGAGATTTACCCAAAAGTGTACTTAAAATCCTGGGCCCAGCAGGTGGCATAAAGGTTACATCACTGGACTCCTCGAACTGCGGTTCGAGTCCTGGATCTGGTGGCTTAAACTCACGCCAGGCATGTGTGCGTGCATGCCCAAGATCCCGAGAGGAGATGGAGGAGAAGGGATTGCAATGTGACCGTCCCTCCTGCCCAGGGAGGTGCTGTCTTGCTTTCTGTCTCTCTGTCTCTTTGTCTCTCCAGCAAGCACATGTTCCCTAATAGCAAAGACCTCTCTAGGGGGAAAAAAAATTCATGGGGAATGTATATTATGAAAAGCTATGCCAAGATTTCAGCTTTTTTTGCACCTAAATTTGTGATTCAATTCCATTTTCTGTGAACTTCGTTGTTGTTAAGAGAGCTTTTTGCTATAGGGCACATGTGCGGAGAGACAGAGAGAGAAACAGAGAGCCAGAAATCACCCCCTAGGGGGGATGGCCACACCGCAATCCCTGCTCCTCCATTCTCCTTATGTGAGAGTCCAGCAACGTAACCATTATGCCATCTGCTGGTCCCTTAGTGAACTTTTTGAAGTCCCCTTGTCTAGGGAAAGAAGAAGCAGGGTAGACGGGGAACGTAACTGGCTGTCTGTCTTGACCAAACAAAAACTCTGAGGAACCTGACACAGTAAGTTATACTAGTGGCAGTAACTCTAACAGATGTATCTTTCTTTGTAGAGAGAGATTTTTTTGCTCTAGGGCATATGAACTCGCCAGAGAGACAGAAAATGAGAAATCACCCTCCAGGGGGAATGGCCACACCACAGTCCCTTCTCCATTTTCTTCTCAGGATTCTGGGCGTGTGTGTGTGTGCATGCACGCACAGACACACACACACACACACACACACACACACACACATGCTCAGCATGAGTTTTAAGCCACCAGGTCCAGAACTGGAACTGTGGTCGGCCACGTGGGAATTCAGTGACATAACCATTACGCCATCTGCTGGTCCCCAGATATTATATCTTAGTATACAACTACTTTGCTCACTAAGTAAAAATTAAAATGAAGTAGAAAGAAAGTTTCTATTAAGACACAGTTTTCTCGCGGCCAGCAGGTGGTATGATGGTTAAGGCGCTGGACTCCCACATGGCTGACTGTGGTTCGAGTCCCAGACCTGGCGGCTTACTTTCTCTCTTCCCCTTTCTCTCTCTCTCACTCTGTCCCTCTCTGGTCAAATTAAAATAAATAAATAAAGTTAAATAAAATAATTATTTTTAAAAAATACAGTTTTCTCCTTTTGTAAACCTAATTATCATAGTTCATTTAATAATCATCAGTTAAAATTAGTATCAGTAATTGAGATCGTTAAGATACCAATTTTGTTCTCTTTGAGTGTTTTTCTCATCAAATGATGTCAACTCCTCCATCTCCAGTAGTTGAAAACAGAGTTGATGTGTATTCTGCTTTGGTCTGGTTAACCAGTAAAATCTAAAATATTGGGTTGCATTTTTGCATAGGAAAAAAAATAGAAAAATGCGTCATGACTTTTCTGACAACCCAGTAAATAAAAATGATAAAGAGCAGGGGTTTTTGCACTTTTTAAACAACTGTATGACAGAGTAGCCCTTTTTTTTTCCTTTTTTTTTTGGAGAGGTTTTTGCTATAGGGTGCGTGCGCTCGCCAGAAAGACAGAGAGAGACAGAGAGACAGAAAGCAAGAAATCACCCCTGGGGGTGATGGCCATGCCACAATCCCTTCTCCATTCTCCTCCTGGGATCTTGGGCATGCACGCGCACGCACACGCACCCGGCGTGAGTTTAAGCCACTGGGTCCGGGACTCAAACTGCTGTTGACTATGTGGGAGTCCAGCGACATAGCCATTACGCTAACTGCTGGCCCCAGTAGCTCTTTTTTTTTAATGCCTTTTTTTTTTTTTTTTTTTTTTACATTTTATTGATTCACTAAAGATCTTAATTTAAAGACTTTCAATAGCAAGCACAGCTGATGTATACATTTTTATGAACACATGTCTGACTTTAGGCGTAAACATCAGTGAGTAAAGTGAACATATTATAAAGTAGCACCTCACTGGGGCTATATAGTTTACTGCAGTCATTAAATAGGTATTAATATTTTAATGCATTTTTTATTTTTTAAAAGTTTTAGTTTTAATGGATCAAAATCAAAAAATGTGGCACCAGCAGTTAGCGTAATGGCTATGTCACTGGACTCCCATATACTCAACCGCGGTTCGCGTCCTGGACCCACGGCTTAAACTCACGCTGGGCACATGTGTGTGCGTGCCCAAGGTCCCGAGAGGAGAAGGGATTGCAGCGTGGCCATCCCCCCTGGTGGGTGATTTCTCGCTTTCTATCTCTCTGTCTGTCTGTCTGTCTGGCAAGCGCATGCGCCCTATAGCAAAAACCTCTCCAAAAACAAAACAAAAAAATGTTAAGAGAAATTTGCTTAAAACTAACTTAAAGCCGGGAAAAGGGTTAGGATTCAGTTCAGACAGTAGGTAGATGAACCTATCAACAGTTCAAGAAAAGACAAAAATCCTTAAATATGGAAATCAAAGCATCAAAGAAAATCAGTAATGTTTTACTCTAAAGTCAAAAAATTCTATTTCACTAGTTCAGACTCATGTAGTTAATCTCTCTTCTACTGAATGTGCAGTGTTACTGTGGTCTGGTCTTTCCATTTAAACTCTGGAAGTTAACATTCAACTCCGGACTTGTCCCTACGAAGGCTGGCCACTCTCTTGGTTGTTTCTTTTCTTTTCCTTTTTTTTTTTTTTTGCTATAGGTACGCGCACTCGCCAGAAAGACAGAGAGAGAAAGAAAGCGAGAAATCACCCCCCAGGAGAGATGGCCACGCCGCAATCCCTTCTCCTCCATTCTCTTCTCGGGATCTTGGGCACGCACACACATGCGCCTGGCGTGAGTTTAAGCCACCGGGTCTGGGACTCGAACTGCGGTCAACTCCATGGAAGTCCAGCGACATAGCCATTGTGCCAACTGCTGGTCCCTCTTGATTGCTTCTTGTACTCTTATTTCTGTGTGTCTGACTTTATAGTTTTCCTGGTATAGCACTCCCTTCAGCACTTCTTGGAGAGCTGATCTGGTGTTGGTAAATTCTTTCAGGTTTTGTTTACCTAGTAGCTCTTAAGAATTGCAATTAATAAGCCAGCAGGTGGTATGGAGGTTAAGGCAGCTGGATCCCACATGGCCTACTGTATGGTTGAAGTCTCGGACCTGGTGTCTTGAAAATAATGCCAGCTACGAGCACATGCGCCCTATAGCAAAAACCTCTCCCAAAAAAAAGAAAAGAAAAAAGAAAAAAAAAAGTTGACTAAAAAAGGAAAAAAAAGAAGAAGAAAAATAATAATAATAATGCCAGCTACGTGTGCACGTACGCCCAGAATCCTGAGAGAATGGAGGAGAAGGGATTGGCGTGGCTACCCGCTTTGGGGATTTCTCACTTTCCCTCCTCTCTCTGACTCTCTCTCACACTTACTCTCTGGCGAGTACATGCACCCTATAACAAAACTTAAAAAAGGAATAGCAATTAAAAATTTTATATTGTTCTACATTTCCATCATTGAGCCAGAAATTATTCCTTCTTTAAGCTGTTGAGAGGTGTTTTTTTTTTTTAATCCTCCTTGGAGAAGAGATAGGTAAGAAAGAACAGTGTATTAATCTGCATTCCTATTCATTTAAACTGATGAAATGTTAATGGCTTAAACCAGAGGTGTCTTTGGCATAGGTCAGTTAATAAATAAACAGACATGGGTGTGTGCAGAGTAGTAATTATGAGTCAGGCACTGCAGCCCTTCACATATACGCAGTAATTCATTTCTTCCTCGTGTCAGCCTGGCAGGGGAGATACTGTTGTTACCCTCATTGTACAAAGAAAATAAGACACAGAGAAAGTTACTTGCCTAAGGTCACACCGCCAGTTAATGGTGGAACCAACGTTTGAGCACAGATCCCAATCATTATACCATACCATGAGAATAGTGTCGTTGGAGCCAGCAGATGGCATAGTGGTTAAGTCACTGGATTCCCACGTGGATGACTGTGGTTCGAATCCTGGACCCAGTGGCAGGCGCATATGTGCGTGTGTGCCCAAGATCCCAGGAGGAAAACAGAGGAGAAGGGATTACAGCCAGGCCATCACCCCTGGGGAGTGACTTCTCACTTTCCCTCTCACTGTCTCTGTTTCTCTTTCTCTCTCTACTCCCTGCAAATTCCCGTGCCCTAAGGCAAAAACCTCTTAAAAAAAAAAAAAAGAAAAAGAAAGAAAAGGAAAGAAAAGGGAAAATACCATTATTTTTTCTAATAACGACTGTGTGCTTTCACCAGTTTATGTTAAGAGCCATGGACTTGGGGACCAGATTTCTATGGCTTAGGCATCTTAGCACAACTGTGTAATGTCAATAAAACACAAAGAACTTAAGGAAGGTGCCAGCAGGTGGTGTAGAGGTTAAGTCACTAGACTCCCATGTGGTCAACTCATGGTTCAAGTCCTGGACCCAGCAGCTTGAAATTCATGCTAAGCACATGTGCATGTGTGCCCAAAATCCTGAGAGGAGAATGGAGATGGGACTGTGGCATGGCCATCCCCTCTGGGGGGTTATTTTTCGCTTTCTGTCTCTTTGCAAGCGCACACGCTCTATGGCAAAAATTTCTCAAAAAAAGAAAAAAACTCAAGGAAACTATACATTTAATAGAATATGTCTTACTGTAAAGTAAGTCTTTAAATCCCTCTCTTTTTTTCCCCAAGGCTACTCTACCATGAACTCGCTAGCCAAGAATCTAGCCAGTTGGTTTCCCAGGACTCAAAGGTTCTGGGGAGTGGTACCACCCAGCCCAGCCCAGCCCCACACGGCCACACCTGTGTGTGCTGCGTCTTGTTCCCAGTTGACCCAAGGACCCAGGCAGCCTGCTTCCATGTCGGAAGTAGCTGATCACCTGTCCTGGGTTACGCAGGTTGGGAACAGAGCCCCCAGGCAGAGTGGGTACACACGTAAAGCCCATGCTAAGAGCCTGCAGAGCTGTCCCGGGCCAGGCAGCAGAGTGAGTCGAAGTGGACACTGGGTAGCAGAGAGGCCAGGCAAGGCTGGGACTTGAGAAGAGTGGCAGCTGTCGGCAGGTGCTGCCCACTGGCCACCCTCGGCCTTCAGAAGGCAGCCCCTGTGAGAACGCTGAGTCAGAGGCCTGCTTTCCGAGGCCCTGAGGTCGGAGCTGAGCCTTGATCCTCCGGCCCCAGAGGACTTGGTAGACCGCCCTGCAAATGGCACTTCCTGGCTGTGGGTGTGAAAGGGACCGGCAGGCCGAGTTTGGCCGTGTGGTTCTGGGGGCTCCACTCCCACTCCCAAGGGCTTTCAGCATCCAGCAGCTCTAGGGCCAGTCCCCCTGGAGCCAGAGTGTGCAAAAGCCTTGCGGAGTGAGTGTCGCTGCTGGAGAAGATGCGGTGCAGGCCTCCGGCCAAATCCCTAAATGAGCAGCAACTCAGGAGGAGATTATTTGATTGTGAATAATCCTTTTATTGGTTTACATTGAAGCTCCCTGTGCCTCACGGAATTGCCAATGAAGACGTCACCTCACGAAGCCCTGGAGAGCTCTCTTGTAAGGTAAAACCGGGCTCTTTCTTTAGTGACGGATGTAAGAAAACAAAAAATCGCTGGCCTCCGTGACTGCTATTATGCATTATTAAATGCTTTAGGCTCCAAAGATTACAATGTGAAAAAAGTCATAATGTTTTATTAAGTAATAATTGCTTCAGAGAGTGGTGTTATTCCTTCCAGCGTGGGGATGTACTTGTGATGCTGAAGCAGGCCGAAGATAATTACTTGGAATGCCGGAAGGGCGAGGAGACGGGCAGAGTCCACCTGTCTCAGATGAAGGTTGTCACCCCACTCGATGAGCATCTTAGAAGCAGAGCAAACGTAAGGCGTTCATTCCGCACAGGCCTCGCACCATGCACGGCAGCCCATTCCGTAAACTATTCATCCCAGCACATCCCCGGGGTTTTACTAGCACGTTGATCGTAACCAGAGTGAAAACTGCAGTAGCATTTCATTCCGGTTGTAGAATGAGTTCCCCGTAAGGACGCGCCAGGCTGCACTAACCCCACAGGTGCATAGAGTGACCCCCAGGTCTTTGCCTCCTTCCTGTTAGGCTGACTTCCGGCAGCAGGAACACTGAGTCATCTTCAACCATGAGAGCGTTTTACTTTCTCAGTAACGTAAATGTGTTTGTCAAAGTGCCAGAGATTCATGTTCCAGCAGGATGGATCTTCTAAAAGGGGCCCCGTGAATGCTAAGTCTGACATAAGCAAGCAATTCCCTTAAGGACTGAAGCTTCATGGGAGCCTCGCTTCTCTGACAGAAGCTCATAGCACACTGAAATGTAACCCGGGAACCTCCTGTCACAATGCAGGTTTACCACCTTTGTGGAGCCTGAGAAAGTGCAGCAGTTGCCGAAAGCTGTTTGTTTAGAAAGAAAAACGCTGTTGAATAATTTGTTAAGGGTTTATTTTTGAACGAACTTCTTTAGTTCTATGCTGTTAAATTTTTATTTGTTGGGGCCAGCAGGTGGCGTGGTGCATACGGCACTGGACTCCCATGTGGCCGATCACATTTGAGTCCCACACCTGGCAGCTTGCTCTCTCACTTCCCTTCTCTCTCTCTCTCTTTCTCCTTCATATGAATGCACATGCCCTATAGCAAAACTTAAAAAGAAAAAGAGAGAGCAGGGACGATCCGTGTCAAGGTACTTGCAGCTGGCACATAAAAATTCTGGTGAGCGCACATGTCCTGCAGCAAATTGAATAATGTGAATAACAATGATAAATAAAATGAAATAATTCTTTTTAAAACTGTTATCTGTTAATGTTGTCGGTATGAAAAATAATAGCCACCATCATTCAACCCAAGCAAAGTATTGGACTTATCACTGATCCCAGTCTTCATCATCTTATCCAACTCTTTTTCCTAGGAGACAGTTTATCTTTTAAAGTTTCCTAAGAAGCTAAAAATTTGCATTTCAGAGAGCAGAGGGTCCTCCAGGTGACATGGTTGGTGGTTAAGGCAGCTGGATCCCACACGGTCAGCTGTACAGATCAAGTCCCCAGATCAGGTGGCTTAAAAAACACACTGGGGGCGCTGGCAGGTGGCAAGGTGATTGAGGGCACTGGACTCCCACGTGGCTGACTGCAGTTCAAGTCCTGGACCTGGTAGCTTGCTTTCCCACTTTTCCTTTCTCTCTCTCTCTCTCTCTCTCTCTCTCTCTCTCTCTCTCGTCACATTAAAAAATAATAACAACAAATGGAATTAAATAAACAAATTATTATTACAAATAAATAAACAACACACTAGGTGCATATGTGTGCGTGCCCCGAATCCCAAGAGGAGAATGGAGGAGAAGGGATTGCTGCATGCCCTCCCCCCCCGGGGGGTTGATTTCTCACTTTCTCTCTCTCGTCTCTCGTGAGTGCACACACCCTACAGCAAAACTAAGAGAGAGAGAGCAGAGAAGGTCCATGTTAAGCTGCTTGCAGCTGGCATATAGAAATCCTAACTTTAGTTCACACTGGGAAGGTTCTTCTGTTGCTCACTCCTCGGTTTTGATACATTACCCATCTGTCACAGCTGTCCTTCCCTCTCAGAGCACACCGATGCAGCTGTGGGAGTCCTGCTGCCAAAAGGCTTTCCTTTATGAAAAATACAAGATCAAAACATCAGGAATTATTCTTTCATAATGGTTCAGAGGGGGTTTTTTTTCCTGTTTTAAACATCGCCGTCTCCTTTTCCGGTATAGACGTGGCCAGTGGAGGCCAGCTACTGCAGCTGATGAAATGAATTCTCCTCCAGGAGTCTGGGCCCTGACTATCATTACACTCTTTAGAAAATAAAAGTTAACTATTCGAAAGACGAGTTTTAAGGCAACTGTCTGTAGGAGTGTGTCGGAATCTTTTCTCACCTGGTAAACAGGAAGCGCTAATAGTTATAGGGAGTAGATGAATCCGACAGGTCTTCAGGAGAGTGGGAGGGTGTTGCCTAGTGCTTCGTTGAAAGCACAGACCTGGGGTTGGGGAGTTGAGTGTCCCTTTCCCGTCCGCCATCCTGGGTGGTGGTTTAAGCTCTCTGAACGTCGGTGTTCAGTGTGTGAAATAAATTGGGTAACTCCTCACAGAGTCGTTTTTAGCAGTGACCTACAGAGACCAGCTTCCTTGAGCAGGGGTAACGCGGTGCTCGGGAGAAGCCAAGACCCCACCGGGTAACCACAGGTGCAGTGTCTGGCCCAGGCCACCTGAAACGTGAAGCAGGCCAGCACGTGCCCAGGAGCCCACGGTCCGATGGGCTCTACACCAGAGGAAGCAGGTGGCGAGCCTGGATAGGCCTGATCTCCCCACGTCAGACCCCGTGGAGAGCCTGCCCCCCAGTTTCTCGCCCATGCTCATGTGCACATGCATACTCTCCATTGTGAAGAAAGTGTAAAGCAGAATTGACCTATCGTACGATTCTATTAGTGTAAATGTCCATAATAGGAGAACCAGCAGGGGGTGTGGTAGTTAGGGGCGCCGGACTCCCACATGGCCCACTGCGGTTCAAATCCTGGACCTGGCAGTTTCCTTTCTCACTTTCCTTCTCTCTCTCTCTGTCAAATTTAAAAATAATAAAGTTAAATAAAATAATTCTAAAGACCAGAATAGGTAGCTAGGTAGAGGTAGAAAGTAATTAGTTCTTGCCTGGTACTGAGGGGGTGGGTGAATGGGGAGGGACTGCTGATGGATGGGAGGTGTCTTTCTGCGGTGATACAGCGCTTCTAAACCTGGACCGTGGTGATGGCTGCCCAGGGAAGACAGTGGATGTACTGACACCGCATGTGCTCGAAGTCGGGCAGTGTTAGTGTGTGTGACTTATGTTTCTGTTTAGCCGTGCACGTGCTGATGCTGTAAGGTGTGTAGCTCAGTGAGTAGCACGTGGTGGGTGAGCAGCAAGATGAGCTGTTCTTAGTTCCGTACTGTTTTATGGATCCCCGTCACTCTTGAAAGAACGTCACTTTCCGCTGGATTTACCCGACGGCGTGGCCAGGGTTGGACTGACCTCCCGTGGGCAGCTCTCGCCTGCTCCTCCCGCCCTCACCTGCCAGCCCAGGAGGGTGCAGCGTCGTACGGGTGCCCCTCCGGTGAAGGCAGAAAAGGGGCGCTGTGCAGTGGGGAGGCACAGGTTGCCATGCCCTCTCTCCAGGCTGGGCGATGTTTGCATCCGTGTTCCATTTGGTGGCTTGTGTCTGTGTGTGCCGTGAGGTAGGGCTCTGACGGCATGGAGAGTCGTCTAGCCTAACGCCGTTATAAAGTAGTTCTTTCTCCACAGAGGGAAATGAGGGGGGGAATGAAAATCACAGCTACAATAAATGGCACTAAGTAGGTATTTTTTTTTTAAGAGATTTTTGCTATAGGACGTGTGCGCTCGCCAGAAAGAGAGAGACAGGGAGACAGAAAGTGAGAAATCACCCCCCAGGGGGGATGGCCACGCCGCAATCCCTTCTCCTCCATTCTCCTCTCAGGATCTTGGGCACGCACACACACATGCGCCCAGCGTGAGTTTAAGCCACTGGATACGGGACTCAAACCATGGTTGACTACATGGGAGTCCAGCAACATAGCCATTACGCTAACTGCTGGTCCCACTAAACTTAAGATAGCCCTCCACCCCCAAAGTGCCCATGTGGCTTTTGTATTTAGGAGAAAGCATTGAGCAGCCACCGAGGAAAGGCCAGCATCTCCTGGCAAGCTAACACACCGAGCTGCTTCAGCCAGCCCTGCCCGCACTCGAGTTCTGCCTCAGTTTCTCTAACTCAAGAGAACCCCGTTTGCTTCTGCAGGGACATTTTGGTTGGAGAAGCAGGTGAGATTCAGGAGAGATCTGAGCAAAGGTGCAGCAGGGTGGAACCAGTGAGAGAGTGCCAGCATTCACGCTGCAGCCCGATCACCACGGGCACCGTGCCCAGGGCCTCTGAGGGGCAGAGACATGAGTGTCAGAGGCCTCTAAGGGGGTAAGGAGGCAGGAAGGAGCACAGAAATCTGCCTTCGTTACCTCCAGGCGTGCCCGCGTTGCAGAGTTCTAGGCCGTAATCCAGATGCTCCCTGTCCCCTTCAGTCAGGAAGTACGACGACGACCTGGACAGGCCCGTCTCTTTATATAAAGAAACTAAGAACAGGCCTGTCCCGGCAGCCTAGCGGTTGAGGGGGTCAGATCCCACGTGGCCAATGACAGTTCCAATTCTGGCCCCATCAGCTTGAAAAACACCAGGCCACTGTGCATGCTTGGCTGAAAACAGGATCGAGAAATGGAGAATGGATTGCAGTGTGGGCACGCCCCACTGGGGGCCGGGGGGCGGCCCTTCGCCACTTTAGAAAAACAGGGAACTAAGAATCATACCAGCTTGTCAATGAGAAAAAGTTACTTTTCAACTTTAATATCTTTACCCAGTCTAGGCAATTGGCTTGATGGGTAGAGAATATTAGATTCTCTTTGCTAATTTATTTAGAATGACTGTTGAATAAACCATTCAGATTAAATAGAAAGTCCACACCAGCCATGAGAGGTAGCATTGCTTTCAAATTAGAGAAGGCATTCAGTTAAGTGGTCATAAATGAAATGGATTTTACTTTTTGTGAATTATACTTTTGTGGGAAGTCATTAGCTCCTTTTATTACAAAAGGCAAGAGCATAAATCGCAGAACTTTCTTCTTTTCTCATCCTAATAAAGACACTGCTTTTATGGCTCTATCCTTAAGAGTTTAATCCTATCACAGTTTGAGGAAAAAGCTACCCTTGGGAGGGGAAGAGGTCAAAACCGCTACTTGAGCATAGACTAGCTACTGGTTTTTTGGTGGTGGTTTTTAGAGGTCTTTGCCATAGGGCACATGTGCTCGCTGGATAGAGAGAGACAGAGACTGAGAGGGAAAGTGAGACATCACCTCCCTGGAGGATGGCCACGCCACAGTCCCTTCCCCTGAGATCTTGGGTAGACATACACACACACTGGTGTGATTTTCAAGCCACCAAGTCCGGGACTCAAACTGCAGTCAGCCAAGTGGGAGCCCAATGATATAACCACTATGCCATCTGCTGGTTCGTTACTGTTTTAAATAAATACATAGAGAAACGAACAAGCAAGCAAGCCATTCTTTTTTGTTTTACTCTCTTGGTTTAAAAACACACAACACCACCATGCTGAGAGATACCATAATTGAGAGTTATTTCTGTCCTCCCTTGGCAAGGACACTTTCTTTTTCCACTTGATAATGATTGCCTTGTTTGGTTCAACTGTGTGATTCACATCTTGCACTCATAATGTGATTGTGTCAGGAGGACTCGAATGAGAAAACAAATGAGTCTCAGAGTGAATAGTAAATCCAGCATCTACCGTGTACGTGTCATTCACAGCTCTGTCTTCTCCCCTAAGGCTCCGAGCCACACGCAGAAGCCTGTTGACACCAGCGTTCCCCACGCTGTCGTTCTTCATGATTTTCCAGCAGGTAAGCCGTGAGTAATGAAGTGGTAGAGCCACGGAATCTAGAAGCTGGGATCCCCGCTGAGTTCACCTCCCCGCGATGTCCTCCTTCGTGTCCGTGGCTGTACTGTCCTAGGCTGGAGAGCTTGTCTCTTACTCGTCACTCCACATTCGAGGAGGGTTGCTTGTATCTAGCCATTCCAGAAAGCAGAGCACATACGCTTGCCTTTGAAATTCTTTGCGAGGAAGAGTGAGAGACAGGGTATGTCCCCCTAGCAGGTGGACAGCAGCCGACCGCAGACCTGTTGCAAACTTTGTAACTCTTTCAAAACAGTGGCTGCTAATGAACACCTGCAGTGGAGTACTTAGGTAACAAGTGAAGTACCTTGACCTCAGAGTTGTCTCAGATGCTATTAATACTTACTCTGAGGTCAGAAATACCAGTTTAGGGGCCAGCAGGTGGCGTTGGAGTTAAGGTACTGGATTCCCACATGGGCAACCATGGTTCGAGTCCTGAACCTGGCGGCTTGAAACTCATGCCAGGCACATGTGTGTGCGTACATGCTCAAAATCCCAAGAGGAGAATGGAGAAGGGATTGCAGCATGGCCATATCCCCAGGGGATAATTTCTCACTTTCTCTGGCTCCATGGTGAGCACATGCACCCTATAGCAAAAATCTCTTTAAAAAAAAAAAAAAATATATATATATATATACACACACACACACACATACATACACACACACACACACACACTTTTTTTGTAATCACTTTTTAAATATGAAGGGTCTTCCAAAAGTTCATGGAAAATGCATATTATTTTATAAAAAAACTATGTATGGATTTCAAATTTTTTGCACCAAAATGAGCTTGTACTTTAATCCCATTCTTTTGTAAGTTTATCGAAGTTCCCTTGTACCCGTCACATTTAAGGCAAAAAATAAACTCCTGATTTATTTACTACCTCTTTATCCACTTTTAAACTGATTTTTATTGGGAACATTTTTATTGGTGTAATGGCTATATCTCTGGATTCCCATGTAGTCAACTGCAGTTTGTAGTCCTGGACCCGGTGGCTTGAACTCACGCCGGGCGCGTGTGCGTGCATGCCCAAGATCCCAGGAGGAGAATGGAGGAGAAGGGATTGCGGCGTGGCCATCCCCCTGGGGGGTGATTTCTCGCTTTCTGTCTCTCTGTCTCTCTCTGTCTGTCTGGCGAGCACATGCGCCCTATAACAAAAAAACTCTCCAAATAAAGAAAAAATAATAAAATAAAAAACTTATTTTTATTTTAGTGTGAGTAAATTTACTTGCTAAAGAGCTGTAGAACTCCCTTAGTTAATATTATAAAGTAAAATGATTTTTCAGGCATGATTGAGAATATTATACCATGCATATAAAACCCATTCATTAGTCAATATATATAAGTGAGGGGTTTGTATTGGCACAGTAGGAATTGTCAACTAGCAAATGGTTTATTTTTAATCACGTCCCATCAATCAATGCATGGTAAATACTCTAATTTGGTCTTAAAAGCGGGAGCTCATAACGACCATATCCAAAGAACAGTATGTTTTTGTTTTTGTTTTTGCCATAAGGTGTATGTGCTTGGCAGAGAGCAACAGAGAGAGACAGGGAGGGAACGTGAGAACTCAGCCCCTGGAGGATGGCCACAGTGCATTCCCTTCTCCTCCATTCTCCTCTCGGGATTTGACCATGCATGTTCATCCACCCAGTATGATTTCAAGTCGTCAGGTTCAGGGCTCAAACCACAGTTGGTCATGTGAGGATCCGGTGCCTTAACCACCACACCACCTTCTGACCCCAAAGAACAGGATGGGGGGGGGGGGGGGGGTTGGCAGATTTTTGCAATAGTGAGCATATACTCACTGGAAAGACAGAAACAGAGAGACAGAAAGGGAGAAATTACCCCCAAGGGGAGTGGCCGTGCCACAATCTCTTCTCCATTCTCCTCTTAGGATCTTGGGCACGTATGCACGCACACCTGGCATAAGTTTTAAGCCTTTGGATCCGGGACTCAACCATGGTTGACTACATGGGAGTCCAACGACATAACCATTATGCCATCTACTGGTCCCAAGAACAGTATTTTTTAAAAAGTCATTGATTGACTGGCAAGCAGTGTGGTGGTTAAGGTACTAGACTCCCGTGTGGCTGCCTACAGTTCAAGTCTCAAACCTGGTGGTTTGCTTTCTCTCCTTCTCACTCTGGTCAAATTAAAAAGTACATAAGAGTAACAAAATTAAGTAAATGATTTTTTAAAGTCATCGGTTAGTATAACATATTCTCAGAGTCAGTAGAATATATTACCTCAGTGGACAGAAATGCTTCTTTGTGTTCCCTTTTAAATCTGCAACCAGGATAACTCATCCTCCATAATGAATTTTATTTTACAGAGCAAGCTGATGATTTGAACCTCACTTCTGGAGAAACAGTTTATCTTCTAGAAAAGATCGACGCAGATTGGTACAGAGGAAAATGTAGAAATCAGACTGGCATGTTCCCTGCCAATTACGTCAGAGTCCTTGTGAGTGGGCCATGCTTACCTCCGCTGGTCGCTGGTCGTGCACCAAGGGGTCTGTGTGACTGCAGGCAGGAACACAGAACCAAAGCCTAGGTTCCTGGGTCTTAGTACTTTCTCTTTCGTCCATTCATTTGGCACTTAGGGAAAACACAAAAATAAAGACACGTTCCACTACGTACTGGGGGACTAGCATTATGTTATGGGATGTGGAATTAAATGCCTCGGGCCGGTCCGCAGTACTCAAGTGAGAGACCAGCACAGGCGAGCTGGCGAATCAACTTTGCTTGGAGGATTGTTGGGCACTTCGGGGTGTGTGTTAATTCTCTGTGGTGCCGGATTGTCCTGACCAGACGTCCTCTGAGGTTATGGCACTTCTTCCCCTTTTCTAGGGACGCATGTTAGTTGGGGTTGTTTCATCTTTTCCATTCCCGTTTATTGCCGTCTTGTTTAAACCATCGATCTGAGGATCCTGAAGTACTTTTATTGCAGTTAGTGACCCATGGATGGTTTTTCACATAATTTCCAATCTGGGAAAAGTTAGATTGAAGCATCAGAATTCTATCCACGCTCACGGCCTGCCATGCGGGGAAAGCTTACATAAGCGTGTGTTGGAGTCCGCCCACTGAGCTCAGATGGCCGTGAGGCATGAGGGTAGCACCTGACTGCCCCTCAAACGTTTGTATCGTAGAAAAAATGCGACTCGGTCCCTGACACAGTGATCCTGTGACATATCAATAAAGCTAGCTTAAATAGTTCAGCATTAGGAACTTATTAAGAAAAAAGGCAACTGATTTTCCATTACATAGGAAACTTAGAAAACAAGTATAGCAGGAAATCTGTTTTTCAAATAGAAACGAGTCTGAGTCTTTTGGATTATAAAATGTAGGTCTTAGAAATGGTTCAGTGTATACATGCCCTGATTCCTTAGAGAAATTCAACCATATTCTCTAAAATAATATTAAGAATAATGTTGGCTTTAGCTCTCTTCCTCATTTTCCTTGTGCCTAGTGGGAGACATTTTACAAAGCACAGTTACCGCACAGAAGTCAGTCACCCTGAAGCCCCAACATTGTCACAGAAGTGTGACTTTTAAGCCCTCAAGTTTTAAAAGTTGTTTGAAAACTTTGAACTTTCAGGGGACCAGCAGTTGGCATAATGGCTATGTCGCTGGACTTCCATGTAGTCTACTGCAGTTCAAGTCCCAGACCCGGTGGCTTAAACTCACGCCGGGCGCATGTGCGTGCGTGCCCAAGATCCCGAGAGGAGAATGGAGGAGAAGGGATTGCGGCGTGGCCATCTCCCCTGGGGGGTGATTTCTCATTTTCTATCTCTCTATTCCTCTCTGTCTTTCTGGCAAGTGCACGCGCCCTATGGCGAAAACCTCTCCAAAAAAAAAAAAACTTTTAACTTTCAGAATTCATCAAGAGCACTGATTGATTTAATAAAAACCTTGAAACCTTAAGTCATTTCAGTCTGCATGTGTGATGGCCAAATATGTTGTTATAACCGTCTCCACTGAGCCCTGTAAATAGGTGTTTATAAGGTGCTTGCCACTTGGCAGGTACTCACTAAGTACGAATTCAAAAAAGGTGCCCGAGTTACGAATAAGGACAGAAGAATCCACAAGTTTGATTTAGGTCTTATATTTTGCAGTCAAGAAGTATTATAGGGCCTCATCACACTTTTTGTAGTTGTGGTGGTGACGGGTGACAGGGGGAAGGCCTGTTGCCCGGGGCACGTGGGGTGTAGAAAACTCCGTTATCGGTGAAGAGATGCTTATTGTGCTTCTTCCCTCAAATAAGAGAAAGATCGATCGGCTTTGGGCAGGCCGTGTCACAGTCACACATTTTTTTCCAAACCCGCATGCAGGATTTCTTACATTTAGGGCCTGTGTAGCACTCACTCAGGTCAGCACCTGAGTGAGCTGGTTGGTGGCAGTCACGCCTGTCCTAATTGTGTAACCTTATGTGTGTTGTACGAGAGCCTGAAAAAATTGCAACTGTCACCTCATCATGTCTTCCTAGGTTGACATTCCAGAAGGAGGAAATGGGAAAAGAGAAGCGGATTCCACTCACTGTGTTAAGTAAGTGTTTTCTGGGTCCTTCACACAACACACAGCCGTAGCCCACAGAAACACGCTTCCGTCTAGGACGGCCATATACGTTAGGCAGCCCGTGTAGCCCGGGTGTATGGTGGGCCCTGCCGCCTCGGTGTGTGTGGGACACCCTGCGATGTGAGCACCGCGGCAGAGTCACCTGACAGGACAGCGCGTGTCTCAGAAGAAGCCCTGCAGTTAAACGATGCCTGACTGACGATGCAGAGGAGCCACGTGTTCACAGCGTGAGAGATTACCAACCATGTGTGACCGCTCAGATTCTCTGTGTCTTTCTCATTGTGAGGAAAACCTCACTTGTTTAAAAAGTAGTAGGGCTAGCAGGTGGTGTGGTGGTGAAGGCGCTGGGTCCCACATGACCAGCTCCACTGTTCGAGTCCCAGGCCCGTAGGCCTGAAAACGCACCGTGAAAGGAGATTGCGGTGTGGCCATCCCCTCTAAGAGAGTGCTTTCTCACTCTCCCTCTCTTTCTGTCTCTCTCTCTCTCTCTCTCCAGTGAGCACATGTGCCCTGTGGCAAAAAAAAAAAGTAATAGTGGATTAAGATTCTGATGAGATGCTGAGCGCTGATAAGAGCTGCCCTCAGCCACATTCCACAGGACACTGGGACAGCGACAAAGCAGAGGCCACCCTGACACCTCCCCCAGCCAATCTCAGTGGGGCAGAGAGGGTTTTGGTGTCCAGTGTATTTTGTTTGGGGCCTTCTGGTGTTTATCTACCGACAAGTTATTAGAAGGCCCAAATGTTTTTGCTGTGGAAAATATTTAAATCTTATAGAAATACGCATCCCAGAGGGACCAGCAGGGTGTGTAGTGGTCGAGGTGCTAGACTCCCACATGGCTGACCGTGGTTTAAAGTCCTGGATCTGGCAGCTTAAAAACCACTCCAGGCATGTGTGCGTACGTGCCTACAATCCCAGGAGGAGAAGAGATTGTGGTGTGGCCATCCCCCCAGGGAGTGAGTTCTCACTTTCCCTCTCTTTGACTCTGTCTCTCTCTCTCTTTTTCTCTCTCGCTTGCTCTCTGGTGAGCACACATGCCCTATAACAAAAATCTAAATTAAAAAAAAAAAAAAATGATAAGTGGACCCTACCAAAACTGCTAGACCGTTTTTATTTTTTTATTTTTTTTTTTATTTTTTTGGGAGAGGTTTTTGCTATAGGGTGCGTGCGCTCGCCAGACAGACAGAGAGAGACAGAGAGATAGAAAGCAGGAAATCACCCCCCAGGGGGGATGGCCACGCCGCAGTCCCTTCTCCTCCATTCTCCTCTCGGGATCTTGGGCACGCACGCACATGCGCCCGGCGTGAGTTTAAGCCACCGGGTCCGGGACGCGAACCGCGGTCGACTACATGGGAGTCCAGCGACATAGCCATTACGCTAACTGCTGGTCCCATAGACCGTTTTTATTTTTAAGAACTTGAAGAAAGCAAAGGAAGAGTTAAGGTGAAGGGTCTTCTTTATTCTGAGGACCTTTCTGTGAATTTGTCTACCCTTTCAGATGTCATTGTAACTCCTTTGTGATTTAACACACTGCCACCATGCAACTTTATATTGTAGTTAAATGAGCAAATTAGTAGAATTCACTACCTGCCGAGGACTGTAAACCTGTCTGTGAATAGGTCAGACATAAGGAGAAGCTCCCGGGAGACTTGAGAAAACACACGCAAAGGTTATCACAGATCAGAAACTGAGGCCACCACAGCCGGGTTCCGTTTCAGGCTGTTTCTTTCCTATTCTTAAAGCAGCATGTTGGGACCAGGAGTTGGTACAATAGCTATGTTGCTGCACTCCCATGTAGTCGACCGCAGTTCGTGTCCTGGACCCGGTGGCTTAAAATTCATGCTGGGCACGTGTGCATGTGTGCCCAAGATCCCGAGAGGAGAATGGAGGAGAAGGGATTGCGGTGTGGCCATCTCCCCTAGGGGGGTGATTTCTCGCTTTCTGTCTCTCTGGCAAGCGCACACACCCTATAGCAAAAACCTCTCCAAAAAAAAAAAAAGCAGCATGTAGTGTATCAGCAGGTTAAGTTTATTTATTTTTTTTATTTTTGGAGAGGTTTTCGCTATAGGGCACGTGCGCTCAACAGACAGACAGAGACAGAGAGATAGAAAGCGAGAAATCACCCCCCAGGGGGGATGGCCACGCCTTAATCCCTTTTCCTCCATTCTCCTCTCGGGATCTTGGGCACGCACGGGATCTTGGGCACGCACGGGATCTTGGGCACGCACGCACACACACCCGGCGTGAGTTTAAGCCACCGGGCCCAGGACTTGAACCATGGTCGACTACGTGGGAGTCCAGCGATATAGCCATTACGCTAACTGCTGGTCCCTCAGCAGGTTAAGTTTAAAGTGAGCTTTCCTAACTGGTGACCCATTGACCTGACTTAATCCGGAATTTAACTGGAGTTAGGACCAAACTTTTCACCCCAAGCATCTGCTTATTAGTGTGTTTGCACTAAAACTTACTTTCTTATGTTTTTTCTTAAGACATTTTTTTCCTTAAGCAGTGAATAATTAAGTTATTCATTTAATTTTTTTTTTTTGGGGGGGGAGAGGTTTTTGCTATAGGGCATGTGAGAGACTGAAAGCAAGAACTCCCCCCCCCCCCGGCGTGGGGGGGATGGTCACGCCGCAATCCCTTCTCCTCCATTCTCCTCTCGGGATTTTGGGCACGCACGCACATGCGCCCAGCATGAGTTTTAAACCACTGGGTCCAGGACTTGAACCGGTCAACTACATAGGAGTCCAGCAACATTAATTTTATTTATTATTATTATCTTTTTTTTTTTTGAAGTTTGTCATGGGGCACATGTGCTCACCAGAGAGAGAGGGAAGCTGAGAATGCAGGCCAGCAGGTCTGGGACTCAACAGCAGTCTGCCATGTGGGAGTCCAGCACCTTAGCTACCACACCACTTGCTGGCCCCAAAACTTCCTTCCGATAGCCTTATCCTTTTATCTGTGCTTTTATCTTATTTTCAAGCAGAATTATAGATCACTTAAGGATAATTCTAAGTTTCAGAAATGAAGCCTTTTTAAAGGAGATATGAAATCTTTTTTTATTCATTTTTTTTTTTAGAGAGAGAGATTTTCACTGTAGGGTGTGTGTGCTTGCCAGAGACACAGAGAGAGAAAATGAGAAATCACTCCCCAAGGGGAATGGACACACCGCAATCCTTTCCCTCCATCTCCTCTCTGAATTTTGGGCACGTACACACACATGCCCAGAGTAAGTCAAGCCACGAGGTCTAGGACTTGAATCACAGATGGCCATGCAGGAATCTAGTGCCTTAACTACTGTGCCACCTGCTGGCCCCAAAAAGTCATTTCAAAAAGCAGCAAAGGCTTGCCCCATGGGCTCGTGGTTAAGGACATCAGATCCCACGTGGCTGGCCACAGTTTAAATCCCAGCCCTGGCAGCTCAAAAAACTAGCCAGACACGTGTGCATGCCCCAGATCCCTACAGGATGCAGAAATGGAGAAGGGATTGCAGCGTGACCAGGCCCCTTGGGAAGGGTTTTCTCCATCTCCCTTTCTCTCTCTGTTTCTCCATCTCTCTCTGGCAAGAACTTGCTTCCTCTGGAAAAATTACAAGTAAGTAAATTAAAGCAACAGAATTAGGCAGAGATTGTGTGTTATTACAGGCCGAGTGTCTGGTTTCTCCAGACCTCCTGGTGTTGAGGCCACTCCTCAGCCTATTCAGCACACTGACTGACAGCTCTGCGGGCCACGGGCTCGCCCAGCGGATGCCCGCTGCATCCTGCTCTGGTTCTTGGTCAGCACATTTGGTGTCTCGCCCTGAGACTCAGCCCCAGCACTCCCAGACGCAACGCACGTATGATTGAAGGGGCTCAGGCTGGGCCATGGGCGTGTGGCGAACGACACAAACCCGAGGCTGGGGAGATTCCGCAGTGAAGGACAGATCAGACGACGCGGCAGTGTAAGCTCTCCTCCCAGCTGCCTAGCTTCCATCCTGGATGTGTTCTGTGACCTTGGGCTTTAATCTTGCTGAGTGAATTGGTTCATATCTAAAAAGTGAAAGTAAGGGAACCAGCAGTTAGCGTAATGGCTATGTCACTGGACTCCCACATAGTCGACCGCGGTTCGCATCCCGGACCTGGTGGCTTAAAACTCATGCCGGGCGCGTGTGCGTGCGTGCCCAAGATCCCGAGAACAGAATGGAGGAGAAGGGATTGCGGCATGGCCATCCCCACTGGGGGGTGATTTCTCTCTTTCTGTCTCTATGTTTCTCTCTGTCTGTCTGGTGAGCACACATGCCCTATAGCAAAAACCTCTCCAAAAAAAAAAAAAAAAAATGCAAAAGTAGTGTCATTGAGAAGTGTAACTTGGGGCGAGGCGGTAGCTTAGTGGTTAAGGCACTGGACTCCCACATGGCCGGCTATGGTTCAAGTCTTAAACCCAGCAGCTTGAAACTCATGCCAGGCACGTGTACATGTGTACCCGAAAGGAGAATGGGGAAGGGGACTATACAGCGTGGCCATACCCCCTGGGGTGCAATTTCTGGCTTTCTGTCTCTGTCTCCCCAGCAAGCACATGTGCCCTATCTCAAAACAAAAACAAAGAGAAAAAAAACAAGAAGTGTTACTTACTCTTTTTTAAAATTAGCCTAGAATCCTTCGTTCCTTAGTAAATACAGAATAAATTATTTATCAAAAGATGGAATAAGGGTTGAAAGCATTTTAGAAGTGAGTACTCTCTAGTCTAACCCACAAATGTGTTGTTTGTTCAGAGACTCGAGATGCGTTGCTCGGTTTGAATACATTGGAGACCAGAAGGATGAGCTAAGTTTCTCAGAGGGAGAAATCATTACCCTGAAAGAGTACGTCAGTGAGGAGTGGGCCCGAGGAGAACTGCGAGGCAGAACTGGGATTTTCCCCCTGGACTTCGTGGACCTCGTGCAGGATTATCCAACTGTTGGTGCAAGTGTTTCGGGTGAGTATCGAGAATACGGCTTGTTAATATGTCATGTCCTGGGGCTGGCAGGTGGCGTGGTAGGTAAGGGTGCTGGACTCCCACATGGCCAACCATGGTTCGAATCCTGGACCTGGCGATTTGCTTTCTCACTCCCCCCACCCTTTTATTCTGTCCCTCTCGAGTCCAATTACAAGAAAGAAAGAAAGAGAAAGTAAGTTAAATAAAATAATTCTTAAAAAAATGTCATGTCCTAATTCACATAAACCAAGTAAAAGGATAATACTGGGCTGTGTAATAATCTATAGGGCCAGCAGATGGCATAGTGGTTACGTCCCTGGACTCCCACATGACCAACTATGGTTTCAGTCCCAGACCCGGTGGCTTGAAATTCACAACAGGTGCATGTGCATGTGTGCCAAGATCCCGGGAGGAGAATGAAGGAGAAGGGATTGTGGCATGGCCATCCCCTCGGGGGGGATTTCTCACTTTCCCTCTCACTGTCTCTGTCTCTCTGTCCAGAGAGCACATGTGCCCTGAGGTAAAAACCTTTTTTAAAAAAAAATACTAGTAATTAGTGGGGTTGGCTCCATGGCCTACTAAACGGATCCTACATGGCCACCTGAGAAGTTTGAATCCCAGCCCCAGCAACTTGACACCCCAGACGTGTGTGTGCCCATGATCCCGATAGGATGGAGAAATGGAGAATGGATTGTGATGTGATCACGCCCACTGAGGAGTGCTTTCTCCCTCTCTTTATGTCTCTGTCTCTCTGAGAAGTACATCTGCCCTCTGGCAATTGAACAAAAATAAACAAAAATTTAGAAATAAAAAAAGTAGTAATTTGTCTGAGGCAGTCATTATTGTAGTCTTTCTTTCTTTTTTTTCCTTGCTATAGGGTGCCTACACTTGCCAGAGAGACAGAAAGCGAGAAATCACCCCCCGGGGGGATGGCCATGCCGCAATCCCTTCTCCTCCATTCTCCTCTCGGGATCTTGGGCATGCACGTGCGCCTGGCGTGAGTTTAAGCCACCGGGTCCAGGACTCAAACCACGGTTGGCTACATGGGAATCCAGTGACATAGCCATTACACCAACTGCTGGTCCCTATTGTAGTCTTTCCAAGAGTTAACTTTTGTTGTTTTGGATACTTGGCAGTATCTTCCATGGCAAAGGCTGTTTTGTCCTTTTTTTTTTTTTAAAGCGGTTTTGCCATAGGGTACATGCACTCACCCAAGAGAAAAAGGAAGAGACAGAGACCGTGAGAGAGAAAGTGAAAAATTACTCCCCCAGGGGAATGGACATGCCACAATCCCTTCTCCTCCATTCTCCTCCTGGGATCTTGGGCACGTATGCACACTTACACCCAGTGTGATTTTCAAGCCACCAGGTCCAAGACTCAAACTGCGATCGGCCATGTGGGAGTACAGTGACATAACCACTGTGCCATCTGATGGCCCCGGCTTTTTCTTTTCTTTTCCTTTCTTTTTTCTTTTTCTTTTCTTTCTTTTTCTTTCTTTTCTCTCTCTCTCTCTCTCTCTCTCTCTCTCTCTCTCTCTCTGTCTCTCTCTCTCTCTCTTTTTAATTATTTTATTTATTTATTTTTTATTTTATTTTATTTTTTTTTTAGATTTTCACTATAGGGCACGTGCGCTCGCCAGACAGACAGAGAGAGACATAGAGACAGAAAGCGAGAAATCACCCCCCAGGGGGGGATGGTCACGTCGCAATCCCTTCTCCTTCTCCTCCATTCTCCTCTCGGGATCTTGGGCATGCACACACACGCGCCCGGCGTGAGTTTTAAGCCACCGGGTCCGGGACGCAAACCGCGGTCGACTACGTGGGAGTCCAGTGACATAGTCATTACGCTAACTGCTGGTTCCCTTATTTAATTTTCTTAACTTGCTGTAGTCATTAGAGACAGAGAGGGAAAGGGAGAAAGAAGCAAGCTACCAGATCCTGGACTTGTACCGCGGTTGACCACATGGGAGTCCAGTGCCCCAACCGTCAAACCACCTGCTGGACCTTTCTCTTTCTTTATTCTTGTACGTGCACATGAAAGAGAGAGGAGCACCTCCCCAGGGTCTGGTCACCACGCCGTACTCTTCCTCCAGTTCTCCATGCTGGGCTCACAGGCAGGCCCGGTGTGTTTCATTCTGACCAGGCAGGGGATTCAAACATGGCAGCATGTGGGGTCCAGCTTCTCTTGTGCAGCATCTGACCTCTGCATCATGAAGCCAGCCCCAAGAGATGGCAAAGACTTAGCAGAAATGGACTCTAGAGGGTAACATTCGTGTGGCATTCTCCACTTCATGGTTCCACAGACGGGCCCAGAGAGGGGGCTGCAGGGCAGGGTTCCACAGCCAGCTTGTAAGAGACTGGTTTGAATCCAGGCGTTTCATCCCCTCCCCCGCCCCGCCCAGCGGTGTATTTAATACCTGGTGGTCTTCACATCTGACGTATGACTTGTTTTTTGTTTTGCTTTGTTTTATTAATGTAGGCACAAAGATACCACCAAAGACCAGCAAAGAAGATTCTCGCTCAAATGCACAGGTAGGCTGCTTGAATAACCACGGCGACGGCCAAGTTCAAACCCCGAGAGGAATATAAGTCATACTTACCCAGAGAAAATAGGGCAACCAGAGGGCACAGGCAGTCCCTCATGGCTGATTGCATGGTTCGAGTCCTGGACCTGGCAACTTGGAAAACACACCAAGCATGGGTGCCCCAAACCCTAAGACAAAAATGGATGCGAAGGGATTGTGGCATGTCTATGCTCCCCAGGGGGGTGATTTCTCACTTTTTTTTTTTCTCTCTCTCTCACAAGTGTACACGCTCTACAGCAGAAACTAAAAACAAAAAGACAAAGAATGAGAAAATAGCAAGAAATCATTTGTCAATTCGTATTGCAAATGTTTGCGATACATTAAATAGTTAGGTGGTCGATACATTTCTTGCACATGGAGCTCATACAAAGACAGCCAGACTTTGATAAGAAAATGTAGAAAGAGACATGATTGGAGAATTCATTAAAAAGATAGAATAAGGGGGACCAGCAGTTAGCATAATGGCTATGTCGCTGAACTCCCATGTAGTCGACCGCGGTTCGAGTCCCGGACCCGGTGGCTTAAACTCACGCCAAGCGCGTGTGCGTGTGTGCCCAAGATCCCAAGAGGAGAATGGAGGAGAGGGGATTGTGGCGTGGCCATCCCCCCTGTGGGGGGTGATTTCTCGCTTTCTGTCTCTCTGTCTCTGTCTTTCTGGCAAGAGCACGCGCCCTATAGCGGGAAAAAAAAAAACAAAAAAGAATAAGTGGCTAATATTGAAAAAAACACCGTTGGCAGAGGGCGTGTGTGTGCTTACGAGAGAGAGAGAGAGAGACATTGAGAGAGAAAGTACCTCCCATGGGGCGTGGTCATGCTGCAATCCTTTTTCCTCCATCCCTCCCTCCCACCAGGACTGTGGGCATACACACACACACACACACACACACACGCCTCATGTTTTTCAAGCCACTGCGGCCAGGATTTGAATCGTCAGTCATGTGGGATCTGACTGTGCTACAGGGCCAGCTCTGAGAAAATAGTTAACTTTACTAGTCATCTAGGAAATGTGGAACAAACTGGTAATACTAACCATCTACTCTAATTAACCAAGATTCATCGCAGGGGCCAGCAGATGGCGTAACAGCTACGTCTCTGGACTCCCACAAGGTCGACTTCAGTTTGAGTTCCAGACTTTGTGGCTTAAAACTCAGGCTGGATATGTGTGCGTGCATGCCCAGGAGGAGAAGGGATTGCAGCATGAGGGTTGATTTCTTGCTTTCTGTCTCTCTCTCTCTCTCTCTCTCTCTCTCTCTCTCTCTCTCCAGCAAGTGCACATTCCCTATAGCAAACATCTCTCCAAAAAAAGTAAATGTCACGGGAGGAAAGATCTGTTACCGGGGAATGGGATGTAAAACTGAATAAATGGCATAAAAAAAAGCCGGAAGGGGGTCCAGGTGGTGGCACAGCCGTCATGCAGTTGGACCCACATGCCTGGGCACACGTGTGCCTATGATCTGGTGCTGGCTGAGGCAGGGGGTGGTATGGGAGTTGGAGGTGACCATTTTTCTCTCTACATTAGAATAAGGGGGCCGACAGGTGGCATGGTAGTTGAGGTGCTAGACTCCCACATGGCCAACCACCCAAGTCCCAGACCTGGTGACCTGAGAACCAGGCTGGGTGCATGTGCGTGTCTGCCCAAAATCCCAGGAGCAGAATGGAGTAGGGATTGTAGCATGACCAGTCCCCACTGGGGCGGGGAGTGATTTCTCACTATCCCTCTCACTGTCTCTCTCTGGCAAATGCATGTGTCCTATGGCAAAAACTTTTAAAAAAAAAAGAGAGAATGAAATGCATTTAAATTGTTAACTGCCTCTGAGGGATAAGATTATGTATATGGGTAGATTTTTTTTTTTTACTACTTTATACAT
Organism: Tupaia tana; assembly: GCA_026018925.1. NCBI lineage: Eukaryota > Metazoa > Chordata > Mammalia > Scandentia > Tupaiidae > Tupaia > Tupaia tana. The sequence continues at coordinate 5,558,739 of JAKSZU010000021.1, forward strand.
TTCTTAACTTTCCAGATTTTTTTTTTTTCCTATAGGACACATGCGCTCACCAGAAAGGCAGAGAGAAACAGAGAGACAGAAAGTGAGAAATCACCCCCCCAGGGGAAATGACCACACCACAATCTCTTCTCCTCCATTCTCTCAGGATCTTGGGCACATACGCATATGTGCCTGGCATGAGTTTAAGCCACTGGGTCTGGGATTCGAACTGCAGTTGACTACGTGGGAGTCCAGCGACATAGCCATTACGCCAACTGCTGGTCCTGAAATGTTTAAGAACATTATATTATTTTTATAGCGGGAAAGAGAAATATCTAGATTAAATTTTTACGCTGTATAACATGACTCCAGAAGCGTTTAAAGATAATAGGAATGTGGTGATTTCTCTCACTTTTAGTACCATATGTAGGAAAGTGAGCCCATGGAGTCATTGTGTTGTCATAAAGTGACTTGTAATTGGGCTCTTTCTTCTTGCATCCCCACCCACTGATAAACAGGAAAGAAACGACTGTGTTCTCCAAAAGGAAATGTTGCCATGGTTGCCTGCATTTTTAGGGAGTGAGAAGCGCTGTTCTTTAGGGCTGGTTACTCAAGTGCAAGAGCAAGCGGGCTGAGGGCAGCCGTTGGGTTTTGCTCGTTTTCTGTGTTTGTTCTGTAACCTGTTAAGTTATGAACACTCAAGATGCCGTAGCGAGGGCCAGCTCCATAGCCTAGTGGTTAAGGGAGGTGGATCCCACATGGCCGACCAGGGTTTGAATCCCAGCACTGGTGGCTTGAAAAACACACTGGGTATGTATGTATGCGTGCCCCGAATCCCAACAGGATGGAGAAATGGAGGAGCAGGCGTATGGGCTTGATCAGGTCCCTTGAGGGGTGCATTCTCTGCGTCTCTCTCTGGTGAGCACGCACGCTCTGGCAGTTACTTAAATGAAGGGGAAGGGAGGCGTGCCCCACCGTGCTCGTGTCGTACCCGCACGCTTCCTTGAACCTGCGCAGCAGCCCTGGTGTAGCCCCGAGGCACAGAGAGGAGAGCGAGCACTCTGTCCAGCATCAAGCAGCGAGGAAGTGGCAGAGCTGGGTCTGGACTCTTGCCTGTCTGGCCTCAAGCCTTTGGTTTACCAGAATCCTCGATTGCCTACCTGAGGTTTGGTTGGGTTTTTTTTGGTTTTTTTTGTTTGTTTTTTTGTTTTAAGATTTTTGCTATAAGGCACCTGTGCTTGCCAGAAAGACAGAAAGTGAGAAATCACCGTGCAGGGGGGATGGCCACGCTGCAAGCCCTTCTCCATTCTCCTCTCAGGATTTTGGGCACGCACACACATGTGCCCGGCGTGCGTTTCAAGCCAGTGGGTGTGGGACTCAGACCACAGTAAACTATGTGGGAGTCCAGCAACGTAACCATTATGCCAATTATGCCATCTGCTGGTCCCGAGCTTTTTTTTTTTTTTTTTTTTTTTTTTTGGAGAGATTTTCGCTATAGGGTGCGTGTGCTCGCCAGACAGACAGAGAGATAGAGACAGAAAGTGAGAAATCACCCCCCCGGGGGGATGGTCACGCCACAATCCCTTCTCCTTCTCCTCCATTCTCCTCTCGGGATCTTGGGCACGCACGCACATGCGCCCAGCGTGAGTTTTAAGCCACCGGGTCCGGGACGCGAAGCGCGGTCGACTACGTGGGAGTCCAGCGACATAGCCATTACGCTAACTGCTGGTTCCCCCAAGCTTTTTTATTTTGAAGTTCATTTTTTTTTCTTCTATGAAAGAGGGAAAGAGAGAGAAACAAGGTCCCAGGGTCCCAGTCCACCCCAGCTAGCCCTGAATCTTGGGCATGCACATGCCCCAGGCATGTTCCAGGAGGTCCCTGGCCGTGACCCAGGACCCTCCCGTGTGGGTCAGCCGTGCCCGGAGGGTGTTTTAGCGCTGCACCACCATCTGCCTCCGCTTCAGCTTCCCGGTCAGAGGGTTATTAGACAGGTGCCTCGTCACAGAGCGCAGCCTCCCCTCGTGCTGGGTGGAAGCGTTCTGTTGGGTCATTCCGGCACTCTCGTCCGCCCCGTTTGGGCTGTCTTCCTGCCACCTTCTAGGTGACTGCTCCTCGGACAGTCAGAGGTGTGAGTTAACGGAGTCCTGTCCATGGAATCCAGTGGGCTCTGGGTCGAGTAGAGACCAGAGAGTGAACAGACTGCCCGTTCCTGACTTAGATAAAGAAGAGCGCCACTGAAAATCAGACCCGAGTTTTACATAGTATCATAAGCATTATGCATCAATAATTTTTGCTCTTATCTGATTGTTTAGTGTAATGGCTATCACAGATCATGATAAGAAACAAGTGTTTGCGTAAGTGTTGAATACTCCCTCAACACGGAAGAGCTGCAAATCCGGGCGCACCTGTCATTGAGAGTCACATTTTAGGAAAGAAGTTACTGGGAACTTTTGTTTCCCGGACTTGGTAGCAGAAGAAAGTATTAGGTCATTTAAAGAAGAGTTCAGGCTTTAAAGTCCTATGGTCCCAGGACCAGCTGAAGGCATAATGGCTGCGTCACTGGACTCCCACATGGTTCAAGTCCCAGACCTAGAGGCTTAAAACTCACACTGGGTGCATGTGCGGGTGCACCGAAAATCCCAAGAGGAGAATAGAGGAGAAGGGACTGCAGCACAGCCATCCCCCCAGGGGGTGATCTCTCACTTTCCGTCTCTCCAGCAAGTACATGCTTCCTGTAGCACAAATCTCTCTTTAAAAAACAAAACTAAAAACTCTATGATCTCTTAGTTTTTTTCTGCTGCATTTTATATATTTATAAAGAATTGTTTATTTTGTCTTATTTATGTTTTTAAACTTGATATAGTGCATGTGTGTTCACCAGAGAGAGACAAGAAAGGGAGGGAAAATGAGAAAGCAAGCCACTGGGTCTGGGACTCGAACCACTGTCAACCATGTGGAAGTCCAGCACTTTAACCACCATGCCACCTGCTGCCCTCTGCCCCCACAGTTTTTAGACTTTGTAGAAGTCCATTTCAAATGAAGTCTCACGTTTCTTGTCGAACTTGTGACTTGTCACAGGATCACGGTCTCTCCGGAGAATGGTGTGAGGCTCTTCACAGCTTTACAGCAGAGACCCGTGATGACTTATCCTTTAAGAGGGGAGACCGAATCCTGATCCTCGAGCGTCTGGACTCCGACTGGTACCGGGGAAGGCTGCACGACAGGGAGGGCATCTTCCCGGCAGTCTTTGTGCGCCCCTGCCCAGGTACGCCCCCCACAGACGTGGCCCTCACTCTGTAAGGGAGTTCAGGGCCGTGACACTGGCATATACATATTCTCTTCCCTTCTAGTCATGCTCATTTTATTTGTCTACATTTCAAAAAGTTGATTTATAAAGTGTATGCAGGCTTCATTCACATACTTGTTTAGAGTTAGAGAAAAAGATAAAAAGAAAAATGCCTTCCCGCATTACTGAGGAGTGGCTAATTTTGTCTACCTAATATTCTTGTGTGTAACTTTCTCCTGCCGAGAGGAAAAAATTTCCTTCATTCTCTTGCAAGTTAAATAAGTTTAAAATTCATTGAAGATGGTCTAAGAGTGACAGGGTTTCTAAATTTTTTTTTAAATGTTCATTGTGTGTTTGAGTCCATTGTCTATGTGTTTGAATGTTTGGTGTTTTCACAGCGGAGGGAAAAAGCACGTCTGTTCCAGCACTGAAGGGGAGGAAGGCCAAAGCCCTGTACGACTTCCGCGGGGAGAATGAGGACGAGCTGTCCTTCAAGGTCAGAACGCGTGTGCTGTCGTACTGCAGAAGCACGAGCGATTCCAAGGTCTTCCATGGGAGGGTGGACCATTTGGGTAGAATATTGATCAGCACCCAACAACAGAGAGATTCTCAAACCCTAATTCTCAGGGAAGAGATTAGAGAGAGAGAATGTTCAGTATCAACCAGGCTTTTAGCTCCGTAGAGAAAACCCGGGTTTAATAACCCCTCGTCCCCACAGGAACCCCTTGTCCCTTGGAGCACGTCAGCCCTGGCAGAGTCAGAACCTCGCTAAGAGCCCCAGCGCAGGTGTCCCCATGCGACCCGCACAGCCCCCGGTGACATGTTGAGACCAGTGGGGACCGCATGGTACCTGCTGTAGTTTATCGTTGGTGCCTCGTAAGACCCTAGGTCCTCTCCCGCAGAGGCGCTGACCAGAGCTTAGGAAAAACAATCCTAAGAGGTTGAGCTACTTTGTGAAAGTATTTTTTTTAAGATGCCTAAATGTTTTTTTCTTGTTCATTTTTGAGAGATTTTTGCTATAGGGCATATGCACTTGCCAGAAAGACAGAAAGCGAGAAATCATCCCCTGGGGAGACGACCACACTGCAGTCCTTTCTCCTCCATTCTCCTCTCAGGACCTTGGGCACGCACGCACACACACCTGGCATGGGTTTCAAGCCTCCATGTCTGGGACTTGAACCACAGTTGATTATGTGGGAGTCCAGCAACATAACCATTACACCATCTGCTGGTCCCTAGATGCCTAAAACTTAATCTTACTTCACTGATGAACTGCCTCTTTTTTTTTTTTTTTTTTTTTTTTTTTTTTGCATAAAATAAACACAGAACATTTCCATGGTTCTGTGTCACCACTCCGCAGTTGGACAGTGGTCAGAGGAATGCACTCAACATGTATGCATTTTGGGGCCAGAGGGTGGTGTGGGGTTAAAGTGCTGGACCCCCACATGGCAGACTGCAGTTCAAGTCCCAGACCTGCCAACTTGCATTTTCACTTTTCCTCTCTCTCTGGTGAGTGCACATGCCCTATAGCAAGTTAAAATAACAATAAATAAAATTAAATGATTATTTTTTAAAAGCATTCCTTTGATCTTTGTATAAGATATTAGTGCAAATGAAGAATCTGGATTCAAACTCTTTGGATATTATGCTGGCCTTCTTTGAAGTTATGTCCATGTAGATAACAATCCACAGTATTCTTCAGAGAAAGGTTGTCTTCACTTGTATAGACCACGGACTTACAAGGAAGGCAGTCTAGACATTTTCCTTAAAGGACTCTGCACTGGTTCAATGTTCTTAGTCATTACTATTTTATTAAATATCCACAGGATAATTATAGATAAAACTTATTTCAAAAAATAGTCCCAGTCCTTGGGAGACTTGACATAGTGTGTAGATGTGGACCAGAGCTAAGAAAGACAGCTCCAGGGAACAGTTATGTTACAATTTAGGAACCCGAGGAACTTATTACTAACAAAAACTTTGAAGAGCCAGAATTCTTATTTATTACTTTTTCTTTTTGGAGAGGTTTTGGCTATAGGGCGCGTGCACTCGCCAGAAAACTGCGAGAGACAGAGAGACAGAAAGTGAGAAAACACCCCCCGGGGGATTGGCCACGCTGCAATCCCTTCTCCTCCATTCTCCTCTCGGGATCTTGGGCACGCACGCACACGCACCTGGTGTGAGTTTAAGCCATCGGGTCCGGGACTTGAACCACGGTTGACTACATGGGAGTCCAGCAACATAGCCATTATGCCAACTGCTGGTCCCAAGAAGAGGCAGAATTCTTGCAGATTTTAGCAGAGTAGAATATATTGATGGCATCTCCTAGTCAGCATGTTTCTTTCCATTTTCCTCAAAGAAAAACCTCTGAGATCAGACCGTCTCCCAGGGGGCAGCGTGCAAAGGCTACGAGCACATCCCTTTGCCCTGATAAAGACCTCATCTCGGGGGAGCCCAGTCGTCTGGGACTGTTGTGGAATCTTAAATCCAGATGGTCAGAAATGGTTAGAACCCAAAAAGCATGAAACGCTTAGGTCTTTATCTGCGGGAGGAATTACCATTCACACTTGAATACGATGCACAGCCCGTTTGACTAACCCGATGGGGATAAATCCGTGTTCTGAGGTGAGGGTGGTGCTCTCTAAGGTAGGAAAAATGCAAATTTGCTGTTGAGGCCATGGAGGAACGGAAAAACCTAAATGGCAGAGGAGAAATGCCATTACGTGCGAGCATAGAGGCAGAGTGCAAAATGCTCAGGATAAAAGGCAATTACAGTAAAAGCCTTCTAAGTAAAGAGGTTCACGTCCAGTGCCATGGCCAGATAGCCTGGTGGTTAGGAATATGCGCCCTGGAATCACCAGATTTGAGTCCTGGTTCTACCACTAACTAGACATATGACACTCCCAACTTGCTGGGGTTTTTTGTTTCAAATAAAGAAATCTATGAAAAGGTAATTCTAGAACCAGGATCGTACTCGGTCCCGTTCCCGAGGGCTGTAGTGTAAAGTTCCTGTAAAGCACATAGAACAGGACGAGGCACACTTTTGCACTTCCAAGTCTCTGCTTCAATGTCACCTTGGGCAGGGCCCCCCCAGTTAGCCAGTGAGCCGGCCACCTTACACGTCCTCCTCTGCCAGCTTGTGTATTTGTCTTCACACTTTACAAAGAGATCTTTGTTCATTGCTGTATCCAGCATGCCCAGGACAGCGTCTGACACATAGTGGGTGCACAAGAACTTACTGATTTAAAAAATACACACACACACACACACACACACACACACACGTATGTATGATAGGTGCTAGTGTTAGTTATTCAGGAAGTTTTGTGGGTTTTTTTTAAGATTTATTTAATTTTATTTTACTATTACTATTATTTTTTTAATTTGGTAGAGGGTACATGTGCTAGCCAGAGAGCAGAGAGAGCGGGAAAGTGAGAAAGCAAGCTGCCAGGTCTGGGACTCAAACTGCAGTCAGCCATGTGGGAGTCCAGTGCCCTAACCACCACCCCAGCCACTGGCCCCTCAAGAAGGTTTTTACAAAATATTCTTAGGAAAATAAAGTGTAGCAAATGTGACAGTGGCAAACGAATGAACTTCGAGAAGAGGCACACAGGCATTGTTAGATAGAGATCATTTTAATTTTCTTAAGAGAATTTTTTGCTATAGGGCACATGTACTTGCCGGAAAGACAGACAGAGACTGTGAGAGACAGAAAGCGAGAAATTACCTCCCCGGGAGGGGATGGCCACACAGCAATCCCTTCTCCTCCATTTTCCTCTAGGGATTTTGGCATGAGCACACACACCCCTGCATGAGTTGTAAGCCTCCAGGTCCGGGACTCGAACCACTATTGAGTATGTGGGAGTCCAGCGGCGTAGCCATTATGCCACCTGCTGGTTCCTGATAGAGGTCATCTTGGTGGTGTATCGTTAATCCCCTTTACCGTCGAGATGAGTGAGTTACAGCGAGAAGATTGTTCGTGCCGCTCCAGGGAGGCTACTCACCGTGCTCAGATGCAACAGTGACCGACGGTTATTTCTTATCCCTGTCATCTTACAGGCTGGGGATGTCTTATCAGAGCTGGAATCTGTGGATGATGACTGGATGAGGGGACAGCTGATGGGAAAATCTGGAATATTTCCCAAAAACTACATTCAGTGTCTCCAAGTCAGCTAAGAGTGAAGCTCGACTGTGTTCGTCAGCACAAGAACTCACTTGAAGTATCACTTTGACTATCAGATACATTTTTGCACTATTTTTATAAACTGAGAAATATCCAAGCTGTACATGGTACATGAGAAGTTTCTGGAAGCAGCAGGTGTCTAGATTGTGTCATTAGCATTCATTCACAGTAGACCATGACATGAGCTGGGATTTTAGCCGGAGAACGGCCGGCAGATCCACGTCCCCCAGGGCGTGTGCCGACGTGGCGGCACCTGGAGGCTCCAGACCCAAAGCTGCACGTGGACGTCTTTGGTAATCAGCACGAGAGAACTAACTGAGCTTCTTCATTTCTTACTCTTAAAAAGAGGACATTTGACACTCTACATGCTATAACTATCAGGACATGGGTGGCCACCTAAATTTCCTTTTCAATATTCAAATGAATTCCGACAGCTCGCGTGCACTCGCCTTCTGCCAGGGCAAACCTTGCTCGGGGGGACAGTTTACTGCCTAGCCAGAGCGTCAGTAAGCACCTGGCGAAATCCGCTACACTCACAGATCTTCCTCCTGTTACCCTGAGTCTTTCCCATTTGTCTGAGGATTTGAAGGGGGTCAGTTTTTTTGGTTTTTTGTTGTTGTTGTTGTTGTTGTTGTTGTTTTTGCTATAGTGCGTGTGTGCTCACCAGAAAGAGAGAGAGACAGAAAGTGAGAAATCACCCTCCAGAGGGGATGACCACGCTGCAATCCCTTCTCCTCCATTCTCCTCTCGAGATCTTGGGTGCACATGTACACGCGCCCGGTATGAGTTTAAGCCGCCGGGTCCAGGACTCGAACTACAGCCTACTACATGGGAGTCCAGCAACATAGCCATTGCTCTAACTGCTGGTCCCAGGGGGGTCATTTCTGCTAGCTCTCCCTTAGTGAGAAAAGCCAAAACCATCCCTGTAAGGCCTTGCTAATACAACTAACCCTTCTACCTACATGGCACACTCACTCCTTCCCTCAGCGTGTGCTTGATGTTAACAGGGTTATTACAGAGCGCATTTTCTGAATCTGCAATCATTCCTTTGGCAATTACTGGGACCCAAAGGAAAATTCATTTTCTCTGCATTACCCCAGTAATATATAAAAGCTGTGTCTCATTACAGTAGCACATTATGAGTGACATAGAATATCTTAGGATATACAGAACTGTTAAGATGGAAAACAATGCCAAACCCCCAGCTCATTTCCTCGCCATATCATCAGGATGAAAAATAATTTTAGAGGACTGAAGAAGGCTGGTACTTTATTTTTGTTCCCAGCTCATCTCTGCACAAATATTATAGTAAGTTTTAGTAAAATACTAAAAACAAAAACAAAACAAAAAAAAAAACCACTTTCCTGCTATCCATTGTTGCACATTCCAAGCTTAAGATAAAAGTGATTCTTTACGGGACTGAATCAATTACAGTTTATGGGCTAAAGCCAAATAGGTTGAAGACAATCTTCCAAACAGATCAATGGAATAGAATTTCATTGGGATTATAAAACACTCTCCCAACAATGTTCACAAGTTTCTTCTGTTTTTGAGAAGAGTTGCATATGCTGGACCAGTTTTTTAACATTTTTTTCCTCCCCATTGTTAGCCAAGTCAGGTAGCCAGTGGCCACACCTTCGCGGGCCACCTGCAGTTCAGTACAAAGGCGAGTGTTTACTTTGCCCTCAATGACTTCAAGTTCAGCTCCTGGTTACATTTGATTTTGGAATAGAGGAGCTGAACTGGTTTTTTTCCTACATGCTTAAGGTAAAGGAAACCATAAAGAAAATTCTCATCAGATTTCACTCAAAAGTCATTTCATGAGTGATGGATGATTGAAAGTAAATTCCCATTTGCAGCACGCTGTACAGCATCAGGGGGACGGGTAAGAATGGAACAGGAGGGCCGTATCTCTGCCTGTGCCATCTTTACATCTTTTGTTGAAGATTCTGAAAGCCTGTCTTTATTGGAGAAAAATATCCCTCCTAAATTTTGGCCTTCCATCAGCAGAATGATAAGTGCAATAGTTGTAAATCTACTTGACATTATAATAAACTGAACCGAACTTTTCCAAGTTCCTTTCTCATACTAGACTGAGTTTTTTAAGAATGGAAATGGTATCTTATTTATCTTTATGTCTCCAATCCTTGGCACCCACCCACTCACCCATCTACCCACCCATCCTTAATACGGGTGGGTGGGTGAGTGGGTGGGTGGATGGGTGGGTGGGTGGATGGATGGATGGATGGATAGGTGGATGGGTGGATGGGTGAATGGATGGATGGATAGATGGATAGGTGGATGGGTGGATTGGTGGATGGGTGAATGGATGGATAGATGGATGGGTGGGTGGGTGGATGGATAGATGGATGGATGGATAGATGGATGGGTGGATGGGTGGATGGATGGATAGATGGATGGGTGGGTGGGTAGATGGATGGATGGATGGATGGATAGATGGATGGATGGATAGATGGATGGGTGGATGGGTGGATGGATGGATAGATGGATGGGTGGGTGGGTAGATGGATGGATGGATGGATGGATAGATGGATGGATGGATAGATGGATGGGTGGATGGGGTGGATGGATGGATAGATGGATGGGTGGGTGGGTAGATGGATGGATGGATGGATGGATGGATGGATGGATGGATGGATGGGTGGATGGGTGGATGGGTGGATGGGTGGATGGATGGATAGATGGGTGGATGGATGGATGGATGATTTTCACATACTGTCTTAGATCTTCTCAATTATCATTCCTCTTTAATTTATTGACCAAAGTCTAAATTGAAACAAAATTCAGTTTTTTTTAAAGAATTATTTAATTTTATTTATTCATTCATTTATTTTAATTTGACAGAGAGAGATACACACAGAGAGAGAGGGAAAGTGAGAAAGCAGGCCACGAGGTCTGGTATTCAAACTGGTCGACCATGTGGGAGAGTCTAGCACCTTAACCACCACGCCACCTGCTGGTCCCACAAAATTCAGTTTTATGTAATGACATTCTGTCATACTTTGTGTTTTGTTTGCCATTTACTATCTGCTCAGCTGACTAGAAGCAAAACATAACCTGTGGGTTTTCATAGGTTCTTTCTTATTCTTCATATTGATTGATTAAGGTAAGCCTCAAACGTGTTTTTTTTTCCCAACTCAGTGAATTTCATAGGGGAGAAATAGAAATGCATTCTCTTTTCCTTCAAGAATTGTAGGTGAAAACTTGATATTGCTCATTTAAGCTGCCTCAAACTATAATCTCTCAGTCCTTTTTCTTTGGTGGTTTGGAACTAGGAAAGCCTTTTCATGTATAGTGCTTGCAGTTTTGAACACAAAAGGCAGTATGTATATACACACACACACACACATGCATGTGTATATATGTATATATGCATATGGCATATGTATGTGCGTACACATACATATATGCATGTATATACACACATGCGTATGGCATGTGTGTATATATACATACGTAAGGTGGTGTGTGTATATATACATACTGCCTTTTGTGTTCAAATGTGTGAACACTATACATTAAAAGGCTATATATATTAATATTTTTATATATTATATATATACAAATATATAAATATAAGGATTTTTGCAATAGGGTGTGTGCTCACTGGAGAGAGACAGAAACAGAGGGAAAGTGAGAAGTCCACCCCTGGGGGAGAAGGCCACGCCACAGTCCCTTCTCCATTCTCCTCTTGGGATTTTGGGCATGCACGCACATACACCTGCCTAGTGTGATTTTTAAGCCACGAGTTCCAGGACTTGAACTGTGGTCAGCCACACGGGAGTCCAGAGCCTTAGCCGCCACACCACCTACTGGCCCAAGCCAGCATATTTCTGTAAAGATGCCCTTGTACACATGCTGAAAGAATAATACAGTACTACATTGTGTTCAGGAAATCACAGGTTGTGGATACTGTCTGTAGTGTTCAAAATGAAAGAAATCCGCACATTTATCAAAGTTTGATCTTAAAACTGGCATTTTAGAAATGTGAGTCATCTTTCTGTAAGGTCGTAAATCAATACTCTCAACAGTCCTTGCTCAGTTTTTATTTGGTGCCTTAAGCTTAGATAAATATACCTAGAGAAGACAGTGATAGGTATATGGACTATTATAAGGGAATGCGTTCACTTTGGTATCATCATTAAGGGTTTGTTTTTAATTAATGTCAGATGCACACGGGCCATGTGATTCACGATCCAATGCCATTTTGAATGCCATCAAATGAATTCTTAACAGTGACTTTTTTCAGAACTAATGAGAAATCATTTTCTAACCTATGCCTTTTTACTTCACTGTAATTAGAGAAGAAACGTGCAGCCTAACTCAGAGCAACACCACCATCTAGGGGCCACTCCCTTCACTGCAAGCTCATGCCGTTAAACCACAGCTGTGCGTCCTTGGAAACCCGAGTCCAGCCTGCAGAGGTACAATGACTTACGAAGGCCCCATAGGAGCTGGCAAAGACTCGAGGAAACCTGGCTCTGCAGAGTCCCAAGCCAGGCCTTTTTCCACTTGGGCTGAAGTGATTCATTTCTCCTTCGCCATCAAGCAAGTACAACAATCTGTTATGTCGGTCTGGCAATGCTGCCACGCTTAGGATCAGAAACAGTTGCCCAGAATAAACTCACACCCTGAATTTTTCTCCATCAAGCAGGAAAGTCCTGTCAGCCTTTCCGTTTTATGTAGACAGTTTATATGGATGTTATCTAGAAACTCAAATGCCAGCTGATTTATTACACGGGATTCCTGTTTCTGTTTAATGGGGATCATCGAAGTCTGGAACATCAGACCTTGTCCAGGTGTGTCTGCAGGGCTGGGCCCTTGGGTAGGATCAGGGCGGCGTTTTATTTATTTATTTATTTATTTTTATTTTATTTATTCATTCATTTATTTTTAATTTGACCAGAGAGAGGGGGAAAGTAAGAAGGCAAGCCACCAGGTCCGGCAACTGTAGTCAGCCACATGGGAATCCAGCACCTTAACCACTTCACCACCTGCTGGCCCCACAGCAGGGCAGTCTTAAATCTAGATTTTTATACAAAAGTAGAACAGGGACCAGCAGGTGGCATGGTGGTTGAGGTGCCACATGGCTGACCAGGGTTTGAGTCCTGAATCTGGTGGCTTGCTTTCTCACTTCCTCTCTCTCTCACACTCAACCTCTGTCTCTCTCTGGTCAAATTAACAAATAAATGAATAAATAAATAAAATAAAATAAATAATTATTTTTAAAAAAAAGTAGAACAAAACAACATCCTTAGTATTTGAGAGGCTCATAGATTGATTCAAGCACTGTTAACCTAACACATGTATATTTCAGAGTTTGGGGCACATTCTAGGCTTTTTAAAAAAGGAATCCTAGGGGACCAGCAGTTAGCGTAACAGCTATGTCGCTGGACTCCCACGTAGTCGACCGTGGTTCAAGTCCCAGACCTGGTGGCTTAAAACTCACACCGGGCGCGTGTGCGTGCGTGCCCAAGATCCCGAGAGGAGAATGGAGGAGAAGGGATTGCGGTGTGGCCATCCCCCCTGGGGGATGATTTCTTGCTTTCTGTCTCTCTCTGTCTGGCGAGCGCACGCGCCCTAAAAGCAAAAACCTCACCCAAAAAAAAAAAGAATCCTAGTTCTATGTATACCATGGATTCTTTTTTTTTTTTTTTTTGAGAGGTTTTCGCTATAGGGCATGTGCGCTCGCCAGAGAGACAGAGAGAGACAGAGAGACAGCCACCCCAGGGGTGATTTCTCACTTTCCCTCTCTCTGTCTCTCTCCCCTCAAGTGCATGCGCCCTATGGCCAAACCCAAACAACAACAACAACAAATTCTGCCTCCAAGTGGGAGAGTTCCCCCGTGCAGCTGTGAGGTTGTTCCCGCTGGATGAGGACAGATGCCTGTACATCACTGTGGGGTCCATGGGTAGAGAGCAGAGCTGCTTTTTGAACAGAGAGGGGGTGATAAGACCGTACAAGAAGCGAGGCCCTCAGGGAAGATGAGAATCGGGATCGTTCTCCAATAGGACTGTTGAGCCAGGGCCTCGTACGCTGCTGGTCTCACAAAGCCAGCAGCCAGACCACTCGAGCCTAGTGCCCAGTGGAAGGAAGTGGAACTTTCTGTTGGATTTGGCAATGAGAACCACTACCATCCGGCCATAGAGGGTCATGGTCATAATACAGACGATGACCCCTGCCATCTCAGACAGCCGGGCCATACACGGAGCACAGTCCTGAAGACTGTCGTAGCCAAGAAGCTCGTGACCGACCAGACAGATAAGTAATAGCGCTCACCAGAGAGACGGAGAACAGAGAGAACATCCCCTGATGGCACATGGTCGCACTGCAGTCCTTTTCCTTCATTTCTCCATCCTGTTGGGATTTAGGGCATGCCAGTGTCTGTGCCTAACATTTTTTCCAAGCCACTGGGCTGGGATTCTTATCAGTCAGCCATGTAAGACTTAAGCTCCTTTAGCCAGTAGGCTGTGGGGCTGGCCAAGTGTCTTTATCTTCTTTAATTTAAAAAAATGTTTTAATGGAACTTTATCTATTTATTTAAATTTGGTCAGATGTCTTTATCTTCTTTAATTTTTTTTTAATTTTTTTAATTGAACTTTATTTATTTAAATTTGGCCAGAGAGGAGCAAAGTGAGTAAGAGAGAGAGAAAGATAGAGAAGGTGAGAAAGCAAACCACCAGGTCCGGGACTCAAACTGTGTTTGGCCATGTGGGAGTCCAGCACCCTTACCCACCACACCACCTGCTGGCCCCCATATTTCTTTATCTTGACTTCATGGATGATTTTAGCACATGGAAGCTCATTGCCCTTCATAGGTGTTACACACTATATCTAACAGGGAATCACCCACCGAGTTGGTGTAACTGGATAATTAATGATATTAAGGAATTTTGCTGTAATTTGAAGGTGTGTTAGTAGGATTGTGGCTATGTTTCTTTTTTAGGAATCGTTTTAGAAATATATGCTGAAATACATACATTTGATGGGATTTGCTTCAGAGTAACAAGAAGAGAAAGTGTCAAGAGTTTTATCTGCCATGGTTTCTTTAATCCTAGCAGAAGACATGAGACTCCTAGGTCAGAAACAAAGGACTTTATTACTCACAGCAGAAGTAATTGCCAGAGTTTCATGTTCATTTGAGTCAGTTTCCCATGTCCCCCAAATCCCAAGGAGGTGATGCACAGGGCCTAGTGTGCATTAGATTGTATGACAGGAGAGGGATACCAACATTTATTACTTTTTTAAGAGATATTTTTGCTATAGGGTACATGCGTTCACTGGAGAGACGGAGAAATAGAGAGAAATCACTCCCCAGGGGAATGGCCACACCGCAATCCCTTCTCCTCCAGTCTCCTCTTGAGAATTTAGGCATGCACACACATGCACCCAGAGTGAGTTTTAAGCTACCAGATTTGGGACTCAAATCACGGTCGACTACGTGGGATTCCAGCAACGTTACCATTACACCATCTGCTGGTTCCCATTTATCACTTAGTTTTCCAAAGGGTACATGTGCTTGCTGGAAGCAAGAGAGACCAGGGTGTTGTGGGAGGAGGGCCAAGAAAGCACCCCCATGGAGACGCTCACTCTTCCATCCTTTCTCCAGCTTTCCCTCCTTTTAGGACTCTGGGCGCACACACATGCACTTGGTGTGTTTCTCAAGCCACTGGGTTCAGGACTCAGCCACGTGGTTGGCCGTGGGGGCTCCAGCTTAACCTCCAGGCCACAGGAAGGCCCACAATTTACTTTTTTTTATTTTTAAGAATTATTTTTAATTAATTAATTAATTTAAATTTAACTAGAGAGGGACAGAGAGAGAGAGAAGGAAAGTGAAAAAGCAAGCAAGCTGCAGGGACCAATAGGTGGCGTGGTGGTCAAGGTGCTGGACACTCCTACGTGGCTGACCACAGTTCAAGTCCTGGACCTGGTGGCTTGCTTTCCCAGTTTCTCTTCCTTTCTCTCTCTGTCTCTCTCTGGTCAAATTATAATAAATGAATGAATACATAAAATTAAATAATTTAAAAAATAATTCTTAAAAAAAAAACAAGCAAGCTGCCAGATCCGAGATTTGAACCGCAGTTAGCCATGTGGGAGTCTAGCACCCTTAACTGCCACGCCAACTGCCAGCCCCGATTTACTTTTATGGCAGGCAGAAGAAAGCTTGCTTCTTTCCCTGGGCTGGAGACATTACCTCTCTCTCAAGACTGCTCACAAAGATTCAAACAGAGCCCTGAGAAATGGCTCAGGTAAAGAACAGTCAAGAACGGCTTATGTCCTTGGCATACTCTGCAAACGCACGCAGAGACACTCAGGGTGAAATTTATTCCTTGGATTACAGAGAGAAAGATGAGCACTCGCAACCAAGTCTCATACCTCGCTCCTCCCACAGCCTTCTCAGCCAACCAGGGTGACAGGCACGTGTGTGCCTGTGTATGGGTCGACTCAGGACCCAAACCCCAAACTTCCACACGTCCTTTGGCATTCCCAAGCATTGCCTACTGCTGCACCCCACAGCTAGAGCTCGGTACACCATATGATTTTTTTTTTTTGGGGGGGGGAGAGGTTTTCGCTATAGGGCGCGTGTGTTCGCCAGACAGAAAACCAGAAATCACCCCCCAGGGGGGATGGTCACGCCGCAATCCCTTCTCCTCCATTCTCCTCTCGGGATCTTGGGCACACATGCACACGCGCCCGCCATGTGTTTTAAGCCACCGGGTCCAGGACACAAACCGCGGTCGACTACGTGGGAGTCCAGCGACATAGCCATTATGCTAACTGCTGGTTCCCGGTACACCATATGATTAATGCCAATATCATTAAGCCTTGAAGCAGCAGACAAAGCTGACCTGCAATCTTTTATTTATTTATTTATTTTTTTTTTTTGGAGGTTTTTGCTATAGGGCGCGTGCACTCGCCAGAAAGACAGAGAGACAGACAGAAAGCGAGAAACCACCCCCCGGGGGATGGCCACACCGCAATCCCTTCTTCTCCATTAAGACTTTTCTAAATATAGGAACGCCCTGAGTGGACAACCTCCTCGGAAATGAAATGAATGTTTCAAATACAAACGTGGCCATACACTTCGCTGTCACTTCACTTGGCAGTGACCGATGTAGAACACACAAGTGACCCAGAGGGCCTCCCACATAAACGAAATACAAGGGGTCTTCAAAAAGAACATAGACGATGTGTAGTATGAAACATGGATGCATGAATTTAAAACCTTTTGTACTGAAATAACTTGTACTTGCGTCTCTATGCATGCTCAAAATCCCAAAAGCGTGGAGAGGGGATTGTGGCATGGACTCTCTCCCAGGGGCTGAGTTCTTGCTTTCTGTCTCTCCCTGGCAAGTGCATGCACCCTATAAGCAAAAACATCTCAAAAAAAAATTTTTTTTTGGCAGTGTGTGTCTGTGCTCACCTGGGAGAAAAACAGGGAAGAAAGCACTCCCCATTGAACCCCTTCCTTTTCTCCATCCTGTCAAGATTTGAGTGCACGCATGTCCACTATGTTTTTAACTGTTGGAGCTGGGACTTGAACCATGGGGTTGGCCAAATGGGATTAGCTCCTTAACCACCAGGCTTTAATTCCATTGTCCGAGAGCCTTTTGAAATACCATCTTCCTTATCATACTAAACATGTCTTATACATAGTTAAGAGGCAAGGTCCGGCCGTGTTGCTCAGCTTCTCACAGTTGCCATGTCTTGCCTCAGCCTCCCGAGTAGCTGGATTGTAGGTGTGTGCTGCCACACTGGCTTGTTTCATAAATTTCTGTAACTTTGCCTTCACTGCAAACTTTGCCCAAGTCCTGTCAACTAAGTTTGGTTGCTTTGTTTGCAGCTGACAAGGCAAGCATTTTTCTGTAAAGGACCATAGTTTAGACTTTCTTGGCCAAAAGGTCAATTTAAGGCCATTGTATAGGTAGATAACTACAGAGGAAACGAATTTCTACAAAATTTTTATTTAAGTTCAATAATAATTTGTTGCTAATATGAACACAAGTCTTTAAGGAACATGGAATTTTCTTACAAAAAGGGGTTACATTTCACTTAAGGTTCAAAAGCAGCAATTCCTACTATCAAAGTTAATTGTAAATTCTCTGCTGACTTGCGATCAGATTTCATTTCAGTTTTGAACCTCACACAGGCGGTATGGCGCTGCAGACGTGGGAGTGCAGGCCAGGGCGCTGCATCCGTGTGGACAGGCACACTACCCGTGCCTCACGGCAACCACTCGACTCTGCCGTTGTGCAAAAAGCTGATCGTGTTCTAGTAAAACTTCCATCTGTAGTGTAGATACTGAAATCTGAACTCCGTGTAGTTTTCGTGTATAGTAAAATGTTTTTTAACCATTTAAAAATGGAAACCCTGCTGTTTGCAGGCTCTGCACACAAACCAAGCGATCTAGCCTGCGGCAGACCTACCAGGCTGTCACACAAGACAGACCTGCGGATTGCTGCCTAGATGGCTAGGACCACCACCGCTGCCAGAGCATGGACAGAGGTGCCTGACAGAGTACCAGTGAGGCAACATTAAAAACTGTTAACAGGACCAGAGGTAGCGTGGTGGTTAAGGCAGCTGCATTTCCACATGGCTATGCAGTTTGAGTCCCAGGCCTGGTGGATTGAAAATCACACCAGGTGTTCGTGTGTACATGCCCCAAATCCCAGAATGGAAAAATGGACTGTGGTGTAGCCATTCTCCCTGGGGGCTGATTTCTCACTTCCTCTGCCTGTCTCTTGCCTCTGGTGAGTGCTTGTACCCTGTGGCAAAAACATAAAAAAAATAAAATTAGGAAACTTTACCCCACAAAAGGGATCTGAAACTATACACTGGAAGAGTATACCATACCTTAAGACTGTTCAACTAGACCAACCACTTCCGAGGCATCATCTAGCAAAATGATTGGACTTTAAATAGAAAAAAATTAGATCTCTAGCCAGAACTAAATGCATTAAGTGTTTTGTAAGGGAAAGAAAAGACGATCATACTTTTTGTTAGCAGTGCATTAAGCAATAGGAGTACATACTTAAAACACTGAGTCAAGTTTACGTTGAACAAGTGACCTTTGGGCATAAAATGTACTTAGAAATTACTCTTCATGCACAAACTCAGAGAACACTATCACGAGAACTTCCTGAAGAATCCACCAGATGGGCTTCATACAGCTAGAGAGCCCCCACCTAAGAACTATGGTGGACATGACTACTGGCAGCAGGCTAAATGAAGGCCAAGAGGAAGAGGTGGCATGCTGTTAAGGGGACGGGATCCCACATAGTGAAGCACTTTGAGTCCTAGACCCAGTAGCTTGAGAAACACTAGGCACATGTACATGCATGCCCCAAATCCTGGAGAGCGAATGTATAAGAGATGAACTATCAATAGTTAACAGTAGTGATGTGGGAAGAAAACCCTGATGTAAAAAAAAGGGGGAGGGGGGACCAGCAGTTGGCGTAATGGCTATGTCACTGGACTCCCATGTAGTTGACTACAGTTCAAGTCCTAGACTCAGTGGCTTAAACTCACACCGGGTGTGGGTGTGCCCAAGATCCTGAGAGAATGGAGAAGAGATTGCAGAGTGGCCATCTTTCTGTCTTTGGTGAGTGCACACACCCTATAGCAAAAACTTCCAAAAAGAAAGAAAATCCTGATGTGAAGTTCTGGAAATTTAAAAATAAAACCAACTGTCAGGTATCACAGAGAAGATCAAGGACAGACCTCAGGACTAGGAAACAATCACTGGTAATCTGACAACTTTCCTGGAGTGGCACTGGAGAAAGCTTAAGCAGATTTTTTTCAAAGTAAAATGTACATTTACAAAATGGACCAGAAGATGGTGTAGCAGTTAATGTGGCTAGACTCCTACATGGTTAACTACTTTTTATCGAACTTGGTAGCTTGAAACTCATGCCAGGTGTATGTACGTGCATGCCCAAGATCCTGGTAGGAGAATGGAGAAAAGGATTGCTGCACGACCATGCCCCTAGGGGGTGATTTCTCATTTTCCCTCTCACTGTTTCTCCCCCAGCCCAATGCACCCTGAGGCAAAAACCTCTTAAAAAGCCAAGGGAGGGAATCAGCAGTTAGCATAATGGCTATGTTGCTGGACTCCCACGTAGTCGACCACAGTTCGCGTCCCGGACCCAGTGGCTTAAAACTCACGCCGGGCATGTGTGTGCGCGCGTGCTCAAGATCCCGAGAGGAGAATGGAAGAGAAGGGATTGCGGCGTGACCATCCCCCCTGGGGGTGATTTCTTGCTTTCTGTCTCTCTGTCTCTCTGTCTGGCGAGCGCACGCGCCCTAGAGCGTAAAAACCTCTCCAAAAAAATAAAAATAAAAAAGCCATGGGAAAATAAATGTAAAAAAAAAACTTCTGAGCTTTGCTTTAAGGTAGTTGCTTATATTGCTCTGGGAGAGGACAGGACTTGTGTGCCGATTGGAAACAAGATACTGACCAAAGAGAACTGCTAGAGCTGAGTGACTAGGCAGCACACACAGGACTCGGTGCTCAATGGCACAGCTCAGTGTACAGCCAGTGGCAGGCCGCAGAGCAGTATGGAAACGTGTTCAACTTAGGAGTGACTACAGGAAGCAAGGTCAGCTAAACGAGAAACAATTCGTTTGGGAGGTATAAAACAGAAGTGGGTGGCACTAAACAACACCTAACAGACCAGCAACCAGCTTCTCCCACTGAATTCAGCTTTAAAACCAAAACCAGAAAAACACTGAAAGGCCTTTCCCAGTCTAGTGCAGTGGATCCTAAAGCACCGTCCGGCCCGTCAGCTGAGAGCCTGTCACACAAGCACGTTTCCGGCAGCACCTGAACCACTGAATCAGGATCTGAGGGCAGTTCATAGTCACTGTTTTCTTCAAGCCCTCCAGATGGGAGGGACATACCCTGGGAACCTAAGGTACGTACTAAATGGTGTCCTTCCATCAAAACCACCTCCACGGGCCGGGCAGCAGCACATGTGGCCCACAGCTGGATTGCACATGGCCGACTGATCGAGTCCTGGGCTCACCAGCCTGAAAAACATGCTCGGTTTATGTCTCTGTGTGCCCAGTTACTGAGAAGGGATTGTGGTGGGCCATCCCCCCAGAGGGGTGTTTTCTCACTTTGTGACACATACACTGATGGGGGGGAACCCTACACCATGTCTAGATCACTACAATTGGTAAACAAATGATAAACAACACCCCCTTCCAACTATTTAATAAAACTCATACAGGTCAAAAAACCATTTTCAAATCAGTATCTGATTCACCAAGCTTTCAGGTTACTTAAAAAGAATGTTCAGATGGAAACTGTCACAAATAGGACTTTTTATTTGTCACTATTAAAAGTCTGAACTTTAAACAGATTCTTGGACTGGTGGTTCATATCCATCAGCTCGTTCAACTTTGGCGCCCGTCTCATCCCCAGTAGCTTTTCCAGAGCTACTACCTTCACCATGAAGCTCCATGAGTTTTCCCACTAAAAGGAAGGAGAAAAATAAGTTATAGTACCGTATCCTAAAGCAGTGGGCTTCAATACCATGTAAGCACACCAGAAATGGGAACAGCCATCAGCTGGCCTCACAATTCTTTCTTGCTGGGATCCTGGGATTTCGACTTACATTCAAACTTGGGCTTCTTCAGCATTTTGACTTTCCTGACGAAGACATCGTGGAGAGGGTAGATGGACTGGCAGGCCTTTTCTATGTCTTTTCCGATGCTGTCTGGAATCCTGCAAACCACCAGTAAGGACAAGTTAGAAAAAGTCTTGGTTCTCTCACATAAGTGGAAAGCCATTTCTTTTAAAAAGAAAGAAGCCTTAGAATAAACCTACAAATACCTACCTCATTTAACCTACATAAATCCTCATGTTAAGATCACCTACAATATCACTGTCCTCTATCAGTTAAAAGAAAAGATTATCTGAATTACTTAGCTAGGCAGTAGTTAGTAGTAGGCAAAATTAGTATTTAAGCCCTCTGAATCCAAGCCGCCTGCCTTTTCTATTACATTCTCTTAGCAAACTATATACTGCATGGGAACATCAGAAAAATGTAACAGTTATCACTGTACATCAGCTGGGACCGAAACATTTTTTCATCATATATTCCCAATACATATAGTTGTGAAAAGTTTTATCTATTCAGTATATTTTCTAATTAAGGCAAAGACACCTCTTGTCCTTCAAGTCTCACTATCTCCTATGAGGCAGCTTTATCCAAAGACAGAAAAAAACATAGCTTGCCCATGGCCCAGTGGTTAAGGCAGCAGGATCCCACATGGCTGGCTGTACAGTTCGAGTCCTGGAGCCAGCAACTGGGGGAAAAAACAGCCCCATTTGCAGGTATTTACATGTCCCAAAAAAAGGAGAAAGGATTACAGACTCAGCCCTGAGCTATCTCACTAAGATAAAATAGCTGGCAGGATACAGACGGGACTTCAGAGATCTGACTCCACTCAGTGTCATGCTTTCCCTCACCTGAGCAACACTCAGCTACCCAGGGTTGTGTCTGTGAAGAAAACACTTACAGTTTATTGACCACTTCTTTCAAGTCATTTGTCTGCACCTCCCGAGTCATGATTTCCATCATCTTCTTCCGGATTTGGCGGACCTGCTGATGCTGGGCGTAAGAGGTCTTCCGTATCTGATTGTTGCGTTTTTTAGTGAACCCAACACAGAAGAGACGCAGCAAATAACCATCGGTAGTCTTCACATCGACATGAGCTTCAATCATGGTCTAGGGGAAAAAGAAACTGACAAGTAAGAGGCTCTAATGTTGCCAGTTTTCACCCCTGCACTAAAAGCTGGAATGTCAAACACTGATTTCTGTGACATAAAGAATATAAACACAATATAGGCCCAGTCGCAGTGATCCACATAGGGTTTGATTTCTGGCCCAACCTAAATGGGTCAGGGTCTGTGGTATGTGTGCCTCCAGTCCTAGCTAACTGGGAAGGTAGGGCAGACAGGATCACTACTGTAAGACTGTTAAAAATACAGACCTGTCATAAAAAAAAGTATCGTACTACCAATAACCTTTATCTAAGTTACAGACTTACTTCCGTAAAGGCAGCTGAACAAGCTACCCCAAACTCTCACAATTCATAGGCAGTTAAATGCCAAGTTCCGTGGACTGCTTTCCCTTCCCTCTCCAATCCACTCTATCATTACCACCAGGCAAGGCTCCAAACTTGGTCCAGGAAATATCCAACACTTGTACTATAAACAGGCTGTTCGATGATTCTGCCCAACTGCATGCTAATGTAAGTGTTCCAGGCACGTTTAAGGTGGGCCACGATGCTCCTTGGGCTAGCTGAATCACATTTTCAACTTCCTTTTCCACCCTATGATAGGTTCATGGGCGGTTATCATGAAACATCTACATTGTTATCTGAACTGCCCCCGCCTACCGCTTTTGTGCATGCAAGATCTGCGCATGTAAGCCTGTACCAGCCCACCCCACACCCAGTCACACAACTATGCAAGGTAAGAGGAAGATATGGTTCTGAGAGAGGATCCATGGGATTCGATATGGACAGCAGCATTTAACAATTTCACCTTGTATTGGGTTGTCAGAGGAGTCATGACTTTTTTTTCTATGCAAAAATACATGACTTTTTTTTAAAGAAAGATTTTTGCTATAGGGTGCATTTAAAGTGAGAAAGCACCCTCCCCCCAGGGAGGATGGCCAATGGCAATCTCCTCTCCAGTTTTCTCAGGATTTTGGGCACTCATGTACACGCCCACAGTGAGTTTTAAGCCGCCGGGTCCAGGACTCAAACCACGGTCAACTTCGTAGCAGTCCAGCAACGTTACCATTATGCCATTTGCTGGTCCCTGTCATGACTTTTTCAACAACCCAATAAAAATATGCTCTAAATAGAAATATTGCTGTAGTTACTGCAGTTTTGTTTTTTTTAAAGAGATTTTTGCTATAGGGTACATGCACTCGTAAGAGACAAAGACAGAAAGTGAGAAATGACCACTCCGCAGGGGAAAATGACACCGCACACCCCTCTCCTCTCAGGATCCTGGACACACACATAGGACACACACCAGGAGTGAGTTTGAAGCTGCCAGATCTGGAACTCGAACTGTAGTCAGCCATGTGGGAGTCCAGTACATTAACCACTATGCCACCTGCTGGCCCTAACTGCACGTTTTTAAAATGTCCTATATGTTCCATGGTAAAGTAATGCTAGAATATTTCGTTTCACACCTGGAATATAACTTTAAAAATCCAGGTAGTGGCTCTATTGTCTCAATTTAAAAAACGAAGCCCAGGGCTGATGGTGTTGCAGTGGTTAGAACAGGACATTCTTCTAGAATGGCCCACACAGGAAGGTTCTGAGTTCATGCCAGGCCATAAGCGCCCATGTGATCCTGGGCTGACTGACACTGCAGTAGCGCGCAGTGTCAAGGCCCTGTAGGGGCCAGCAGGTGGCGCGTTGGTGAAGGCACTGGATCCCACATGGCTGACCCAAGGGATGAATCCCAGGCCCAGTGGCTTGTTCAAGCCAGGCACATGAGAGAAGGAACCGAACCGTGGTGTGCCCATTCCCCCAGATGGTGAGTTCTCACTTTCCAACTATGTCTCTCTCCTACTAGCACCACTGCACCCTAAGGCAAAAATTTAAAAAGACCCTGTTTGGGAGTGCTGTGTGTGTGTGCGCGCGCGCCTGCCTCTCTCTCGCTCATGGAATAATTTAAAACACCCATCTTAAGTAGCAGCAAACCTTCATTGCATTCTGCAAATATCGATATAATTACAGCCCAGAGATCTTAAAATTACTTCTAGAAATGCAACCAAAAAGCCTTAGGGGAATGTCAGAAACAAACGTAACGGTATAATCAGGATGTATCATCTGGGACCAAAACATTTTGTCATCATTCATTCCCATATACAGAATTACCCTAAAACTGGTGGTCAGACAGACACTTCCTAAAATGATACCTTTTACTGAATGCTTTCTGTGTCAAGCACACTTGAGAATACTTATATGGGCCTTTTTTGTTTCATCCTCGTAATCCAAGGACACTGTAATTTTACCAAGGATAAAGAAACCAAGGCTTATTTGGCACATTTTTGAAGTTACTTTCCCAAAAGAACCCAACTGAAAAATGGAACCAAGGTTTCAACCTTACTAGAGACTGCCACTATTTAGGCTCTATTCAGGGATAATCAAGACCAGGAATTCACTTTTTTTGCACTAAGAAGTTTTCCACCTGTGGAATATAAGTTATTTTTGCTATAGGACGCATGCGCTCGCCAGAAAAGACAGTAAGCGCAACATCAGCCCCTGGGCACGCTGCAATCCTTCCTCCTCCATTCTCTCAGGACTTCGGGCACACACATACACACACACTCAGCATTTCAGGGCTCCAGGTCTGGGACTCAAACCAGTCAACTAGGTGGGAGTTCAGTGTGGTAACCATTATAACAGCTGCTGGTCCCATCACTTATGAGTTATTTCTGAAATCCAAAAATATTCTGAAGACAACTGCCCACAAAGACTTAGAGGTTCTCAACAAGCCACTAACCATACAGCCAAAAAAACCGTAATCTGATGATAATCCAATATTAAACTGTCAACAAAAACCTAAATAGGTAAGTAGAAAAAGGAGGACCATGGCTTGTTCACTGTTGCTTAAGGTCAGAAGATCCAACCCAGAGTTGGCACTCACAGCAAGAGCACAGTTAAGGACCTGAAATGCACACTTTAAGTCCATGGTCAGCTCCTCCCTATTACCACACCCTGGTCCTTACTCTGTAAGGCTAAACATTCGAAGGAACTTTGGGTCTCACCTGCCATTTTTTGACCATGGAACACATTTTGTCACGGGTGAGATCCATGCCATGGAAGTTAGTCAGGCAGTTTTTGCCCTGAACATCCTCAGTAATTAGCTTGAATTTCCTAAATGCGACTTCGTCATTCTGCAGATCTGCAAGGCTCACTTCAAACACACGGCCCTTAAGGCCATCGGACGCAATTTCTACAAAACAAGAAACAAATGTCAACATTCGGAACCACGTGAGCAAATATCAAGTCTACCAAGTCGTGCACTTATGTCAGAAATGAACAGTAAATTATAAAGACATGAACTTTTGCTGCGTTACCAAACACATCTGGGCATCAAGACTACAGTGCTGTTGAAAATCCAAACTACCCATGCACGTCTCAGTAAAACAAGAATCACCTTGATTCTACAAGCGTTAAAAAAAAATAAAGTTGCTAAACGTGCAACCGAGAGCTGATATTCCCTTGAAACCTCCCACCTCAGTACCAGACCCAGACCCCTGCCCAACTCAAGAAAAATACAAACCAAGACCAGATACTCACTAGTTCCTTGAGTCCTGGTAACCAGTGTCTTCCCAATATTTCTTATGTTGAACATAGCAGGTGCTTTCACATCATACCAATCTTTTTTAGAAAATGGATCAACCCTAGATGTAAAAAAAAAAATTTTTTTCATCGCATTTCAAGTAACTCTCACCGCACTTTTCAACTCGCCTCACGCTAACACTGCCATCGGCATCGCTCCCCATAAGGTTCCCAGCGCCGATTGGCAAGCCGATGCAGCGCGGTGGACGGCGCCAGGGCCCCTCCAGCTCCTCTCGCTGTCACTGAGCGTCCGCCCGCTGCCGCCCCCGGAGGTCCTTCCACCGCGCTGACAGCACGTCTTCCAAGGGGCACCGGCCTAGGGGGTTTTCCCATGAGTGGAGGTGCGTACCGGTCACCGAGACCTTCAGGACCCCACGCAAGCCTGCGAGGAGTTCCTCGGTCCCAGGGCACCGAGGAGCGGTGCGGGGTGCCGAAGGGACAAGAACAGTGACTTCCCGAACTGCTCCTCTCGGAGTGACATCAAAAACCCGCTCGGAACTACGAAACGCGCCAGTCCCGAGCTGCGGCGGCGACAATCGACCTGCGAGGCGCTCCAAGGCCCAGAAGGCCAAGGGAGAAGTAGCCGGCCCGCCCCGACGCGGCACCCAGATCTGGCAGGCCAGGGTGCAGCACCCGCCACGGCCCCGCGCGATCCGACCGGCATCGTCGCCATCCGACCCACGCCACGATCCAGATCCCGCACGCCGATGCCAGCAAGACCCCAAAGGGCGGGGGCCCACGATAGTAGCCACTTACACTTTCTTCTTGGCTCCCTTTTTGCCGCCTTTCGTAAGGCGCTTATTCTTGCCAACCGCCATGGTGCTACTCAGAGAGCCAAAAGGACGGAAATAGAACTCGCGCGAGATCTTAGGCGTACGGGGGCGGGACAGCGCCGTTTACGTGACCTTTGATCGTTCGCGTTTCCGGTCTAAAAGACTATCGCGATAACAGAGAGCGAGCGCGAGAGAGGCAGTCCGACTGCGGCAGCGACAGCGCCCTCGTGTGTAGGGAGGTCGCGCCGCACACCGCGAGCTCGGGGAGGCTGGCTCTGGAGATGCGTTGGCGGCAGGTATCTGGTTACCCGTGGGGTCCATGCTCTGACGTCAGGAAACTGGTTTCCGCCCTCAAAGTTGGCTGGCTGTCTAACCCCCGGACCTGTGTCTCTAAAGACCCCCAAGCTTTGGAGTTGCGCATTGGGTCCAGATTTAAGTGTTGGCCTCGGGACATCTCTCTGCTCAGTATCCTGAGTGTAATGGAGATCGATCCCACTACCTCCTAAGGTCGTTAGGGCTAGGTGGATGCGACTCGGCAGGTGGAATGATGTTGTCTGGTTGATGTGGGTGCAGGTGAGCCCGCGTGGGGCTGCCCTCCACCTAGAACAGGAGGCTGAGGCGCAGCGGGGCAAGGCAAAGACTTCATTCGGGACAGGGTTGGACGACTGCTGGACCCCACCAAGTCCGCGCCACCCGGTAATGTGCAAAGGTTAGCAGGTTTCCGGATGATTGCCAAGGCAAGAGTTGCAAGGAGCCTCTGAATGGCTAAATTGTATAGTAAGGGAGCAAAATGGCCTCCTGGTCACCTGGAGTCCCTTTGCTTAATTCATTTTTTTTTTTAATGTTCTTGCCAGTATGTTGGTTATTTTGTTTGCCTGTTTCTTTAAGTTCTTATTTATTTATTCCATGAGTGAAAAGACAGCACCACCACCAAGGGTCTTGATTCTGTGACCACCTGCTACCTTCAACCAGGCACAATCTGGCACACGCATGCCCACAAGTGCTCAGGGACCAATTTTTTTTTTTGGAGAAATTTTTGCTATACACATGTGCTAGCCAAAAAGACAGAGACAGAGAGACAGAGAGATAGAAAGTGAGAAATCACCCCCCAGGGGGGATGGCCACGACGCAATCCCTTCTCCTCCATTCTCCTCTCGGGATCTTGGGCACACACACACATGTGCTCAGCGTGAGTTTAAGTCACTGGGTCTGTGACTCGAACCGTGGTCGACTACGTGGGAGTTCAGCGACATAGCCATTAGCTAACTGCTGGTCCCTGGGCACCTCTCTTAGATGTGAGTGGACCGGCCCCATTGGGTCAGCTTTCCAGCGTCTCTTTTACCCTTGTGTCACCCCACACTCCTTAAGTGAACTGTGGAGACAGTGAGTCTGGAAAGAAAAGGAGGAATGTGTCTGGGCAATAAGAGTGTTCAGGAAACAGAAAGTCCACCGAGTTTCTGTAGCACCTGGGGCTCTCGTAGGTGCATGGTCCGAAGAAAGCCGCAGAGTGTGCCTGACTTGTTTTTTTATAGCACCCACTTAGACTGGAATCTCCTGTTTTCAGGAAAAACTGGTCTAGTCATGTAGGCAACTCCCAGCTTCCTTAACATTTCAGTTGGGTGATATGACAGTTTAGCATGAGTGACTCCATTTTGGTCTGGTCTGTTGGGATTCGAGCAGGAGCTTAGTCCAAAACAATGATCTCATAAACGTTTCCCATGGCCTTGTGAGCAGTTGCAAAGCTATGTGCCTGTCGGCAGGTAGCTTTGTGTGAGAGACAGAGAAAGAGAGAGAAAATGAGAAATCACTCCCCAGGGCATGCCACACCACAGTGCACGCACATGTGCCTGACATGATTCTCATGTTATGCATTGATAAAAAGTTTGGTTTTGGGGACCAGCATGGCGTGGTGGTTAAGGCATTGGACATCCCCACATGGCTAACCATGGTTCGAGTCCTGGACTTGGTGGCTTGCTTTCTCACTTTCTCTCTCTCTGTGTGTCTCTCTCTGGTCAAAATAAAATAAGTAAATGAATAAATAAAATTAAAAAAAAATTTTAAGTTTGTTTTTGTTTTAGTGTTTTTGCCATAGGGTACATATGCTTACTGGAGAGAGACACACAGTGAGAGGGAAAGTGAGAAATCCTCCAGGGGAGATGGCCACACCACAATCCTTCCTTCTCCATTCTCCTCCTGGGATTTTAGGCACACATGCACACGCTCCTGGCATGATTTTCAAGCCACCAGGTCTGGGACTCAAACTGCAATCAGCCATGTGGAAGTCCAGCACTTTAATCCCTACACCATCTGTTGGCCCCCCCCAAAGTTTTTTTTATTTATTTATTTTTTAATGGATTGAAATGGAAGCAGAAGCACCTTCATCTTTGAACTTTACATTAGACTTGCTTCCTCCTGTTGCCCGGAGTAAACAGAGTGATTAATAGTCTGACTGTCTTTGCTAACTAGCCCGGAACTTTATTGTGTAGCTGTTCCTTGGCAATGTACCACCGATGACCAGACCCCTCTCAGAGCCATGGGGACCATGAAACAAAGCTCTGGAGAGCGCCCTTAGAAATGATTAACCTGCCTGATTCAGCTTCTGTAACAGCTTTCACATGGGAACCCCACTCCCTTTCCGCTTCGCCCCCTCCTCGGTTTCCATTGTAATCACACATCACCCCAGAACTGATTGTGAATTTTGCCTATATAAGCACCCCTCTCCTTTCACTCAGGGCTGTGGGGTTTTGTTTTTGGTTTTGGTTTTGGTTTTTTTGAGAGGTTTTTGCTATAGGGTGCATACGCTTGCCAGAGAGACAGAGACAGACAGAAAGCGAGAAATCAGCCCCCAGGGGGAATGGCCATGCTGCAATCCCTTCTCCTCCATTCTCCTCTCGGAATCTTGGGCACGCATGCACACACGCCCGGCGTGAGTTTAAGCCACCGGGTCCGGGACTTGAACCGCAGTCAACTACATGGGAGTCCAGTGACATAGCCATTACGCCAACTGCTGGTCCCAGGACTGCAGGGTTTTGAGAGACATGAGTCCCCCCTATTCCACTGGCTTAATCAATAAAACTCCAATAAATTTGGCTATGTCTGGATGTCCTCTTACTTCTCACTGATTATACTGTAACAAAATCTCCACATTTTTCCGTTTCTGCAACTAAGCAAAAAATGTCTAACTCTAGAGGTTGAACAAAGCACATCCTGGCTAGACAGGGCCCACCACCTCGGGCAAGCAGGCCTGGAAAGCTGCCCGCCCACCCCCACACCGCCGGTCCTCAGCCTGGCTGTGCCGAGGTCCCTTCTCTGACTTTCCCTCTGGCAGAAAACCTGGTGACCGCACCAGAAACCAGCCCTCACCCACAAGGCCCCAGCAGGCTCTTAAGTCTTACCATTCCTGTTCGCAGGAGTCACCTCCTACTTCCTGCTACCCCCCCAAGACAATTTTCCCACATCTCTAATCCACCCTGAAATCTTTCAGTAATTCCGTAAATCGCAGCTTCCTGTAGGATAAAGTCTCAAAGCCCTTCTTTTGAAACAATGTGCATCTTCACCTACTGAATGGTGAACCAGGCAGTGGTTACAGGGTCCATGTCATGTTTTCTCAGCGCAATTTTTTTGTTTTTGTAGTTTTTGCTCTAGGGCATGTGAGAGAGAGACAGAGAGAGAAAATGAGAAATCACTCTCTGGGGACATGCCATACCACAATGCTTCTCTTCCATTCATCTCTTGGGATTTGGGACATGCACACACATGTGCCTGACATGATTCTCAAGGTGCCAGGTCTGACTCAAATCGCGAAGCCAGCCATGTGGGATCCACCGCCTGAACCTCCACCTGCTGGCCCCTCACCTCAATTTTTTTTAAAAAGTCAAAGGCCTTAGCTGAGGATACAAAACGTCTTTTATCCAGCCCCTTCCACACACCCCTGTTCATTCTTACTGGCTACCTTTACCCCTGCCATCTAGAACTATTTATTTTTATGCTAAAGAACAGATTTTATTTTTTCATTTCCTAAAAACTAAAATAGCACACAGCATAGTAATTTACACACAGTAGAAACTAGTATGTACAATCAGTATTTTCAAAATGGTGATTTTACATTTCACTTTGGAAGTCCTTAAAAACTTACACACTTGGGGGACCAGCAGTTAGCGTAATGGCTATGTCGCTGGACTCCCACGTAGTCGACCGCGGTTCGAGTCCCGGACCCGGCGGCTTAAACTCACGCCGGGCGCGTGTGCGTGCGTGCCCAAGATCCCGAGAGGAGAATGGAGGAGAAGGGATTGCGGCGTGGCCATCCCCCCTGGGGGGTGATTTCCTGCTTTCTATCTCTCTGTCTCTCTCTGTCTGTCTGGCGAGCACACGCGCCCTATAGCAAAAACCTCTCCAAAAAAAAAAAAAAAAAACTTACACACTTGGGCCAGCAGGTGGTGTGGTGGTTGGGAGCACTGGACTCCTACATGGCCGACCACGGTTTGAGTCCCGGACCTGACAGCTTTCTCTCTCTCTCTCTCTCTCCCTCTCTCTCTCTCTCCTTCTCTGGTCAAATTTTTAAAATAATAAATAAATAAATAAATAAAATTTATAAAAGGGAGTTAGTTACCTCAGAAAAATCTTCATGTAAAAGATACCTCAACCCCTTTAGCCTGGAACTTCTTATGAAAGAAATCCTTGATTTGCCTCTCTAAAACCTACTCTCTAAAAGCTACTTCAAATAGTCTCAAATTTCTTTTCACTTAAGGTAATAACACTGCAGGGTTCCTAGTTTAAGAAGACTGTTCTAAAGGTAAGTTTAATATTGCAACGTTCACCATAGGGCCTCCACTTACACTGCATTTCAAGTGGAAGGAGAGGGTTGCGTGAGAAATCCTATTTTGCTGCAGACTGAAATTATTCTACACAGTGCAGAGGTCTCTGGGCTAAAGAGGCTTCTCTTGCCTCCACTTTTTCCCCCTGAGCAGTTGGCAGAGACCTGTGCATTTTCAAGACAACTTCCTTTCTCCTTTCGTTAAGGGATTGATTCCCCAAACAGGCTCCCAGAAAACCTAACACTTCTTAACTTGTTAGTAAGACCGACTGGGCAGGTCCCTGGCTCCCGGGAGGCCGGAGGGCACTAGGCAGCCTGTCCTTTATCTGTCCCCATCTCAGTGCAGACTGGCCCTGCAGGATACTTGATGAATAGATAAATAAGAGGTTAAATGACTTCAGTCATCTTTGGGTTGGTGGTTTGGTCTACATTTTTAAAATAATTTGGGGAGGGACCAGCAGTTAGTGTAATGGCTATGTCGCTGGACCCCCATGTAGTCAACTGCGGTTCAAGTCCCAGACCCGGTGGTGTAAACTCACGCCGGGCTCGTTTGCATGTGTGCTCAAGATCCTGAGAGGAGAACGGAGGAGAAGGGATTGCGGCGTGGCCATCCCCCCTGGGGGGTGATTTCTCACTTTCTGCCTCTCTGTCTCTGTCTGTCTGTCTGGCAAGCACACACGCCCTATAGTGAAAACCTCTCAAAAAAAAAAAAAAAATTGGGGGAACCAGCAGGACTGCTATTTAAAATTTTTGCCAAACTATAATATAAAGAACAGCTACCATTGAGTGTCATTTTTATTTCATTTTAAATTTATATTTTGATCCCCAAACTAAAAATAAAGAACATATCTCCTAAAAAGTCAGTCCTTTTAGATTAATAAATCAACTTTTTTTTTTTTTAGGAACTATTTTATTTTACTTTATTTATTTATTTATTTTGATTTGACCAGAGAGGAAGAGAGGGACAGAGAGAGAGAAAGTGAGAAAGCAAGCTTCCAGGTCCGGGACTCGAACCACAGTCAGCCATGTGGGAGTCCAGTGCCCTTAACCACCACCCCATCTACCAGCCCCAAATAAATTGACTTTAAGAGAAGTGTGATAAGACTGACTCCACAGTCTGGTGATTAAGGCAGCTGGATCCCCCATGGCTGACCACACAGTTCGAGTCCTGGACCCGGTGGGTTGAGAAACACACCAGATTCGTGTATGTGTGTGCCCAGAATCTTGGAAAGAGGGAGAGATGAGAAGGGATTTTCTCGTGGGGTAGGTGCTTTCTCCTTTCCCTCTGTCTCTTTCTGGTGAGTGCACATGCCCCCTAGCAAAATGTAAAACTTCACAGACCTTATTTTTCTCATATTGCAGACTGGTCAAACTGGTAATTAGTGGAAAACAATTAGTCCTTCCAAATATAATTTTGATCTAGCCAGCTCCATTGGTTCTATGCCAACAGCAACCTTGACTAAGCTTCCTGCAAAGTGGCTGTTCACTGGTTGAAAACTTTCCCAGTGGAAAATGTTATAGCCCGAGGCTGCATTCTCCAGAATACAGACCAAATTTGCCATCCTCC
Organism: Tupaia tana; assembly: GCA_026018925.1. Classification (NCBI taxonomy): domain Eukaryota; kingdom Metazoa; phylum Chordata; class Mammalia; order Scandentia; family Tupaiidae; genus Tupaia; species Tupaia tana. The sequence goes on from JAKSZU010000021.1 coordinate 5,591,742, forward strand.
TAGTCTCATCCCTCTTCCTGCCCGAGAGTGAAAGCCACAGGGGAGGCATTTTGAAATGAGCTGCATCTGGTTTAGTCTCTCAACAACAGTGCCCAAGGGATCTTCAGAGGTCTGTATTTCAATCCTCAACTTTGTTTTGTACTAAGAGCTTTTTTTTTCCTTTTGAGAGGTTTTTGCTATAGGGTGCGTGCGCTCGCCAGACAGACAGAGAGAGCCAGAGAGGCAGAAAGCGAGAAATCACCCCCCAGGGGGGATGGTCACGCCGCAATCCCTCCTCCTCCATTCTCCTCTCGGGATCTTGGGCACACACACGCACACGCGCCAGGCGTGAGTTTTAAGCCACCGGGTCCGGTACGCAAACCGCGGTCGACTACGTGGGAGTCCAGCGACATAGCCATTACACTAACTGCTGGTCCCCTAAGAGCTTTTCTTAAATGTTTATTTTTTCCTGACAGTGTTACATTAAATGGTACAATAATAAGTTTTAATTTCGTTATATTAAATAAAAGATGGGGGTGTGGGACCAGCAGATGGCATAATGGTTACGTCGCTGGTCTCCCATGTAGTTGATTGCTATTTGAGTCCCAAACCCAGCAGCTTAAATTCACACTGGGCACGTGTGCATGCATGTCCAAGATCCTGAGAGGAGAATGGAGGAGAAGGGATAGTGGCATGGCCATCCTTCCTAGGGGGTGATTTCTCGCTTTCTGTCTCTCTGTCTCTGTCTCTGGTGAGCATACAAGCCCTATAGCAAAAAACTCTCTCTCTAAAAAAAGGACAGGGTGTGAAATCTATCTGCTAGGTTTCAACCATCATTTAAAATTTTCAGATAGAATAAAATAGAACAGAAAAATGTCAGAACACATCAAACCTAGTAGATGTCTATACTGTTTCATTTTCTTTTTATCTGTGACTAATCTATTAATCCGATTTTTTTTCACTTTCCAACTTCATTTTATTCTGATTCCTGTTCACATGTGATTATGTGTATCTTTGTGGAATGCAGTATGGTTTTCACAGCATGTGTACGGTATGTCATAATTGAATCAGGGTATAGGCATATTGATCTTCAGTGTCCAGTAACACACCCTGTGCACATTTGGTATTAGTTCTGCTGGTGGTTGTCGCTGTCCCTTTAGGAAGTCCATTTTGAATTATCAGTGACATTTTTCACTCCGCCATGGTACACCACCTCCCAATGATTTTTTTTTTAAAGAATTATCATAATTATTTTTACAATTTGAACAGAGAGAGGGAGAGTGAGAAAGCAAGCTGCCAGGTCTGGGACTTGAACTGCAGTCGGCCATGTGAGAGTCCAGTGCCTTTAACCACCATGCCACCTGCTGGCCCCTTTCAAGAATTTTTAAATTTCGGGAACCAGCAGTTAGCGTAATGGCTATGTCGCTGGACTCCCACATAGTCGACTGCGGTTCGCATCCCGGACCCGGTGGCTTAAAACTCACGCCGGGCGCGTGTGCGTGCGTGCCCAAGATCCCAAGAGGAGAATGGAGGAGAAGGGATTGTGGCGAGACCATCCCCCCTGGGGGGTGATTTCTCGCCTTCTGTCTCTATGTCTCTCTCTGTCTGTGTGGCAAGCGCACGCGCCCTATAGCAAAAACCTCTCAAAAAAAAGAATTTTTAAATTTCAAGCAATGATTATTATTATTATTATTATTTTATTTCTAGATGTCCTATTTGGTTCTTTCCCAATCTATGTCACTTTTTGTACTTTCTCTCTTCAGCCATCTTTGGTGTACTAGGTTGTCAGGAAAGTCATGACATATTTTTATTTGCAAAAATTAAGCCCAATAAAACACAATTGTTTTGGGGCCGGCGAGTGATGTGGTGGTTGCAGGCGCTGGACTCCCACATGGCTGACTGCAGTTCGAGTTCCAAACCTGGTGGCTTGATTTCTCACTTTCTCTCTCTCTCTTACTCACTCATTCTGTCCCTCTCTGGTCAAATTAAAATAAATAAAGTTAAATAAAATAGTTCATTAAAAAAATAATTGTTTTACAGTCATTATTAGTTCTAGAATTTGAAATTTCCACCTGCCCATCTCTCTTTTTATTCTGTTTCTTTGTATATTTCTTCCATGAGTGAGACAGAAAGATGGAGAGAGAGAGAGCATTCCCAGTAGGACTCTGATGGCACGATCTGCTCCCCCAACCCCCGACAGCTTCCGCCAGCCCAAATGATGGCATGCACATGCCTGACGTGCTCAGGAAACTCATGGAGGTTTCTAGATGCAAACCTGGAACCTTCGATGCCGGTCAGCCTCACCATCCAATCTCCACCAGTCTGTTTCTTTCTTATTTGTTTAGGTTTTTGCCACAACTTGCCAGAGAGAGGTAGAGAAAGAGAGAAGGAAAGAGAGAAATCAGCCCCCAGGGGGGATGGCCATGCCACAATCCCTCCTCCATTCTCCCCTCAGGAATTCGGGCGTGCACGCACATGCGCCTGGCGTGATTTTCAAGCTGCCAGGCCTGGGACTCAAACCATGCAGTTGGCCATGTGGGAGTCCCGCACCTTAACCAGAACACCACCTGCTGGCCCCCACCCATCTGTTTCTATTGCGTATTTCTTGTGCCCGTCCTCCCTTACGGAGTCTAGTGTCCAGGGTGTGTTGTTTCCTTGTTTCCTTTGTGCCCCGTTCATGGCACCTGAAGACTTATTTGTGGAACCAATCTCCGGCAGGTGCAGATGCCCCCTTCCATAGTGGATGATCACAGCCTCTGCCAGACTCTGCAGGCCTTACCTCTAAAGCTGCTTTGAGCCAAGTCTGTGGCTTCAGGCTCCTTGGTCAACTGGGGATGTTCCGACCCAACTGTAATTCCCTTGGGAGCCGTCCAGCTCTGGATGTGGCTCCGTCCAGCTCTGGATGTGGCTCCGTCCAGCTCTGGATGTGGCTCCGTCCAGCTCTGGATGTGGCTCCGTCCAGCTCTGGATGTGGCTCCGTCCAGCTCTGGATGTGGCTCCGTCCTTGAGGGCATGGCCCTGTGAGGTCACAGCTTACTGAGAAGAGGGTCTCCTGTCATACTCCACACCTCCTATGGACACAGGTTGGCATTTCTGTTCTGTTACCCAGAGTGGCTGTCCAAATAAATATTCCAGGTGTTCTGGAACCAAGATAAAGACCCTCAGTTCAAAAGTAGCCTGGTGGGCCTGGGCTGTGTTGCTGCAGGAAAGCGTGACTCTCTGCGGGGCTGACCCACGTGGGAAGGTTCTGGATTTGCATCTGGAGGCTTCCCTGAGTATGCCGGTGCATGTATGCCCCTGGTCTGGGGTTGGCTAAGGCTGGCGGTGGGTTGTAGCATCAGGACCCTGTGGGAGGTGCTTTCTCTGTCCCTCTCTCTGTCTCTCTTACTCATGGAAGAGATAAATAAATAAACTTGAGGAAAAAAGTGCCTGTTGATATTTTATAGTGGTAAGCCATTTCAAATCGGTCAGCATGATTTGAAAGCCATCGAAGTGTCCTGATACCACGTGGTAATATAAGGAAATAATTCAAAATTGGAAATAAAAAGTATCTGTGTGGGAACCAGCAGTTAGCGTAATGGCTATGTCGCTGGACTCCCACGTAGTCGACCGCGGTTCGCGTCTCGGACCCGGTGGCTTACAACTCACGCCGGGCGCGTGTGCGTGCGTGCCCAAGATCCCAAGAGGAGAATGGAGGAGAAGGGATTGCGGCGTGACCATCCCCCCTGGGGGGGTGATTTCTCGCTTTCTGTCTCTATGTCTCTCTCTGTCTGTCTGGCGAGCGCACGCGCCCTATAGCGAAAAAAAAACCTCTCCAAAAAAAAAAAAAAAAAAAGTATCTGTGTGAAGATAATATTTGGTCATTAATAGATTAGAAGATCAGATGTAACCGAAATGGCCAGCTCCATGACCTGGTGGTTAAAGCAACCAGATCCCACACGGCCAATCCCTTGGTTCAAGTCCCAGACCTGGTAGCTTGAGAAACACACAACATGCATGTGTGTGCATGTCCAAAGTCCCAAAAGGAGGGAGAAATGGAGGAGAAGGGATTGCATGACCATTCCTCATGGAGTGTGGTTTCCTCTCTTCGTCTCTGCCTCTCTCAGGCAAATGCATGCACCTTCTAGCAAAAAGTAATAAAACCAAAACAAATGTAAGAATGGTTTCCACTGTAGTGCTGGTTGCACAGCCCTTTGGCCCGTCAGCTTCCTTCCCCACGCCTCCAGTGTCTGAATATTCGAATCCTCTAGTCCCCTGCTCAGTCCTGTCCCTGTCATCTTTATAGAAAATGACTCTGTTTCCCACTTCTGGTCATGTGGGCTCTTGTAGCTATGGCAAAGGCTGTGGATGTTTTTCTGTGTGAGAGAGGGAGCCCTTGGAGGGTCTGAACCGCGAGTGACGCTCTGGCTGCTGTGTGGAGAGTACAATGTAGGGGAAGCAGGATTAGAATGAGGAAGAGAGGAGAGGACGTGAGGACGGTCAGGCTGCTGCATCGGGAACCCACTGGCCGCCAGGGGTGACTGGGCTGGTCTGGCTGGCCAAGCAGGTGTCCCCTTCCTCCCTCACAGCTCCACACAGGTCTGTCGGAGAGCTTCATGATGGGTTGAAGAGGACGGCCTTCCACAATTGAGGAGGGTCGTTCTTAAGTCGATTATATGTGTGTAGCTGTGCTCTTCTGCAACTGCAGACAGCTCTGGAGAACCTGTAAGAGCTAGAAGTAGCTGTCCAGGGAGGTGGAAGAGGAAGTGCAGCGTGGAGAGTGGTAGAAACAGGGCATGGTTGTCAGAAACAGATGCCAGTGGTCCTCTGGGGTTGTGGGAGGCAGTTGGTCTGGATGCAAGGATACCGTGAAAAATTTTAATATATATGTATATTTTAATATGTTCTTTAATTGCCAGAGGGCATGTAAGCTCACCAGAGAGAGAGAAAGCCCAATGGGACACAGTCACACCACAGTTCTTCCTTCTTTTCTCCATCCCGTCAGGACTTGGGGCACATGTATACACAAGCCCAGCACGCCCCTCAAACCACCTGGGGCAGGATGTGAACCATGGCCAGCCATGTGAGATCCAGCTTCTGTTGCACTGCAGTTAATTACTGTGCCATGCAACTGACCCCTGATTGTATTTTGAAGATAGAGTCCAGAATTTGCTAATGTAATGGTTGTGTTCAGAAAAAGAGGAGTCAACAGTAATCCCACTGTGTTTGTTTTTAGTAGCCACAGGGTACATGCATGCTCCAGAGAGAAAGAAGAGGCAGAGAAGGGGAAAAAGCAACCCCCTGCAGGGCATAGTCATGCCATAATCCCAACTCCTCCATCTCCCCATTGAGTTGGGATTTCAGGCATGTATACATGCCTGAGTGAGGGGCCAGGATTTGACCCCATGTCAGCAATTTTGTCATAGATTGCATGCACTAGCCAGAGAGACGGTGATAGTGAGAGGGAAAGTGAGAAATCACTCCCTAGGGGTGATAGCCATGCTGCAATCTCTTCTCCTCCATTCTCCTCCCGGGATCTTGGGCACACATACACACATGTTCAGTGTGATTTTCTTTCTCCACTCCCTTAACTACTAGGCTATGGAGCCGGCACTCCATTTTAATTTTCTTTTTTAAATTTTTTTAAATTTTATTTTATTGTTATTATTTTATACACTTGATTGCTAATTATTTGGCTTATAAAAAGAATTTACCCAACATGAAATACACCTCAGACCAGTCCAGTTGAGAATACTGTGCATTTTGTCATCAACAGGTAATAATCCATTTCTATGTCCCACAAATGTCTTGCCTCTCTATTTTTCTCCCTGATTTCCTTCCCTGTACTCTTCCCCTCTCCCACCCTCCTTCCACTCTGTCTCCAGTGTCCATAACTATTTTAAATGCTTTTATGACCTCCGATCATTCAGTCTATACCATAGAGTATGGACAGTTGGTCCATAAATACTAAATGGAGACATATAATGTCTCTCTTTCATAGCCTGGCTTGCTTCACTCAGCAATAAATCTTCCATATTTGACCACTTTCTATCAAATGGCAGGGTCTTGGTTTTTAATTTTTAATTTTTTTATGGCTGAATAGTATCCAAAGAGTACATGTCACACTTTTTCAACACATTGATCTGTTTGTGGACATTTGGGTTGGTTTCATGTCTTAGCAATCACAAATAATGCTGCAATAAACATTGATGTGCAAGTGCTTTTCTGACTGAGCATTCTCCTGTCCTTTGGGTAGATACCCAGGAGTGGAATTACTGGATCATATGGTAGTTCTATTTGTAGGTCTTTGAGGAACCTCCATATTGTTTTCCACAGTGGCTGGATCAATTTACATTACATCCACCAACAGTGTAGGAGAGTTCCCCTTTCAACCTTTCCCCTTACAACCCTGCCAACACTTGTCATTTTTTGTATTTTTAATCTTCGCCATTCTGACAGGGGTAAGGTGGTATCTCATTGTGGTTTTAATCTGCATCTCCCTTATGATGAGGGATGTTGAGCATTTCTTCAAATGCTTTTTGGCTGTTCATATGTCTTCCTTAGAAAGTTTTTTGTTCAGCTCATTTACCCATCTTTTAATTGGGTTAATCATTTATTTTGGGTAAGCCATTTGAGTTTCCTGTGTATTCTGGTTGTCAGCCCCTTATCTGAGGCATTGTTTATAGAAATATTTTCCCATTCTTTTTTTTTTGAGAGGTTTTTGCTATAGGGCGCGTGCGCTCGCCAGACAGACAGAGAGAGACAGAGAGATAGAAAGCAGGAAATCACCCCCCAGGGGGGATGGCCACGCCGCAATCCCTTCTCCTCCATTCTCCTCTCGGGATCTTGGGCACGCACGCACACGCGCCCGGCGTGAGTTCAAGCCACCGGGTCCGGGACTTGAACCGCAGTCGACTACGTGGGAATCCAGTGACATAGCCATTACGCTAACTGCTGGTCCCATATTTTCCCATTCTTAGGGTTGTCTATTCACACTAATTACTGTGTCTTTTGCTATGCAGAAATTTCTTAATCTGCTATAATCCCACTTGTCTGTTTTGGGGATTATGGCCTGTGCTTTGGGGGGGTCTTAATTAAGAAGTCTTTGTTTACCCTAATGTCTCCCAGTTCCCCCAGTGTTTTCCACCAGTGGTTTTATAGTTTGAGGTCTTAGGTTCAGATCTTTGATCCATTTGAGTTTATTTTTGTTAATGGTGAAAGATGGGGATCCAGTTTCATCTTTCTGCAGGTGGATACCCCCTTTTTCCAGCACAATTTGCTAAAGAAGTTTTCCTTTTACCACTAGATTGACTGATATCCTTTGTCAAAAATCAGTTAGCCGTATGTTTTGGGGTTTATTTCTGGGGTCTCTATTTTATTCCATTGGTCTACTTGTCTGTTTTTGTGCCAGTACCATGCTGTTTTGATTATCACAGCTTTATAATACTTTTTAAAACTCTTTTTTAAAGAATTATTTTACTTAACTTTATTTATTTACTTATTTATTTTAATTTTGACCAGAGAGGTGCAGAGCAAGAGAGCTGGGGCTGGGGAGTGAGAAAGCAAACCTCTAGGTCTGAGACTTGAACCACAATTGGCCATGAGGGAGTCCAACGCCCTTAACCACCATGCCACTTACTGACTCCCTTTATAGTATATTTTAGGGTCAAGGAGTAAGATGCTGTCCACTCCTCTTTTCTTGTGCAGGATTGCTTGGACAGTATGAGGTCTTTCATGATTCCACACAAATTCTATGATTGTCCTTTTTAGATCTGTGAAGAATTTCTTAGGCAATTTAATTGGAATTGCACTAAATATATAGATTAATTTGGATAGAATAGCCATTTTGATTATATTAATTCTCCCAATCTAGGAACCTGGGATGTCCTTCCAGTTTTTTGTGTCATTCTCAATATCTTATTTAAGATTTTCATAGTTTTCCTTGTAAAGGTCTTTGACTTCCTTAATTAGGTTTATCCATAGGTATCTTATACATTTTATGGCTATGGTAAAAAGGATTCCTTTCTTCAGTTCTACCCCAGTCAGCTTGTTGTTCGTATATGGAAATGCTATAGATTTTTGGATGTTGATTTTGTGTCCTGCCAATTTCCTGTATTCATTTATTACTTTGAGAAGTATTTTCATGGATACCTTTGAGTCTTCTATGTATACCATCATGCCATCTGCGAATAAAGATATTTTCAACTCTTCGCCTATATGAATGCCTTTTATATTATTCTCTTTTCTGATTGCATAGCCAGCTTCCAGTACTATATTGAAAAGGAGTGAGAAAAGTGGGCAGACTTGTCTTTTACCAGTTTTTAGTGGTTTCCCCATTCAAGGTAATCTTAGCTATAGGATTTTAATATATGACTTTTAAACATTTTATTCATTACCATTATCTTAATTTGACCAGAGAGAAACAGAGACAGAGAAAGAGAAAGTGAGAAAGCAAGCCATCAGTTCCAGGACTTAAACCACAGTCAGCCATGTGGGAGTCCAGTGACTTAACCACCAGGCCACCTGCTGGCCCCCATATATGGCTTTTATTGTGTTGAGAAATGACCCTTCTATGCCAATTTTGCTAAGAGTCTTAATCATAAGGGATGTTGTATATTACCTAATGTTTCTCTGCGTCAATTGGAATGATCATATGGTTTTTTATCTTTCTTTCTGTTAATGTGGTGTGTTACATTTATGGTTTTGCGTATGTTGAACCATCCTTGCATCCCTGGGATAAAGCCTACCTGGTCGTGATGAATCATCTTTTTTTACTGTTGTTGGATTTGATTTGCAAGTATCTTGATGAGAATTTTTGCATCTATATTAATCAGAGATATTGGTCTGTAGTCTTCCTTTTTTGTCATGTCTTTACCTGTTTTCGGAAGAGGATGATGGGGGCTTCATAAAATGAATGTAAGAGGTTTCCTTCCCTTTGGATCTTTAGAAATAGTTTGTGTAGAATGGAGGTTAACTCTTCTTTAAAAGTTTTGTAGAGGGACCAGCATAATGGCAATGTTGCTAGACTCCCATGTAGTTGACTGCAGTTCGAGTCCTGGACCCGGTGGCTTAAACTCACACTGGGCGCATGTGCACGCGTGCTCAAGATACTGAGAGGAGAATGGAGGAGAAAGGATTGCAGCGTGGCCATCCCCCCGGGGGATGATTTCTCACTTTCTGTCTCTCTGGAGAGTGCATGCGCCCTATAGCAAAAACCTCTCAAAAAAAAAAAAAAAAGTTTTGTAGAATGTGGAAGTGAAGCCATCAGGACCTGAGATTTTCTTTGTTGGAAGATTATTTATTATTGATTCAATCTCATGGCTTGTTATGGGTCTATTCAGGCTTTCGATATCCTCCTGATTCAGTCTTGACAGGTAAGTGTCCAAGAATTTGTCCATCTCATTCCAGTTTCTCTTGTTTGTTGGAATATAGTCACTCATAATATCCTCTAATGATGTTTTCTATTTTTATTGTATCTATTGTAATATAGCCTGATTCATTACGTATTGTAATTATCTGGTTTCTTTCTTTCTTCTTCTTAATCATTCTAGCTACTGGTGTGTCAATCTTGTTAATTCTTTCACAGAATCAGCTTTTGCTTTCATTTATTTTCTGTATAGTTTGTTTATTTTCAATTTCATTCACTTATGCTTGAATCTTTATTATTTCTTTTATCCTGGCATTTTTTGGGTTTTTTATTTTTTTTTGGTTGTTGCTTTTCCAGTTCCCTGAGGCATGATGTTTGGTTGTCTGTTTGCCACCTTTTCCTTCTTTTCCTTATGTGCACTAATTGCTATGAATTTCCCTCTTCTGACTGCTTTTACGATGTCCCATAGATTATAGAAACTCGTGTACTCATTGTTTGTTTCCATAAATCTTTGATTTCAGACTTAATTTCTCCAGTCGTTGAGAAGTCATTCAGAAGTAGGTTGTTTAGTTTCCATGTGTTTATGTATTTTTGAGGATTTTTCCTGAAATTAATATCAAGTTTAATTCCATCATGGTCAGAGAAGATGCTGGATCTAGTTCCTATGCCTTTGAATCTGTAAAGGTTTGATTTGTGCCCTATCCTTTGGTCAGTCTTTGAAAAGGTTTCATGCGGGGGTATGGAAAATATATATTTTGTGGTCTTAGGGACGAAAGTTCTATAGATGTTTGTCAAGTCCAAACATAGCATTGTTCAGGTCCTGAATCTCTCTGCTTATTTTTTGTCTAGAAGATCTGTCTAAAGGAGATAAATTGGGTGTTGTGATCCCCAACAATTACAGTGTTACAACCTATCTCCCCTCTTACCTCTAGCAGTCTTTTATTTACATATTTGGGTGCTCCTGTGTTAGGTGTGTAGATGTTTATAAGCGTTATGTCTTCTTTTTTTTTTTTTTGGAGAGGTTTTTGCTATAGGGCGCGTGTGCTCACCAGACAGAGAGAGACAGAGAGATAGAAAGCAGGAAATCACCCCCCAGGGGGGATGGCCACGCCGCAATCCCTTCTCCTCCATTCTCCTCTCGGGATCTTGGGCACGCACGCACACGCGCCCGGCGTGAGTTTAAGCCACCGGGTCCGGGACTCGAACCGCGGTCGACTACATGGGAGTCCAGCGACATAGCCATTACGCTAACTGCTGGTCCCAGCGTTATGTCTTCTTGATGAATTAACCGTTTTACTACTATATAATGCCTGTCTTTGTCTCTTCTTACAGGTTTTGTCTTAAAGCCTATTTGGTCTGAAATCAGTATTGCGACTCCAGCCCTTTTTGGATTTCTATTTCTGTGGAATACCTTTTTCCAGCCCTCCACTTTTAGTCTATGTATGTTTTTATCCATAAGGTACATTTCTTGTAGGCAACAGATGGAAGGTTTCTGTTTTTTAATCCATTCAGCCAGTCTGTGTCTCTTGGTTGGAGAATTTAATCCATTCATATTCAACATTATTATCGCTATTTCCAGACATGTTCCTTCATTAAGTGAGCCATCTTCTTGGTTGTTTTTGTTCTCTTATATCTGTTTGTCTGATTTTCATTTTCCTGGTGTAGCATTCCCTTCAGAACTTATTGAAGAGCTGGTCTGGAGATGGTAAATTCTTTCAGGTTTTGTTTATCTGAGAATGTTTTTATCTTTTCTTCCCATATGAAGGATAATCTTGCCAATTACAGTAATCTTGTTTGAAATTGTTTTTCACTTAACACTTTGAATATATTTCCCCCTTCTTTTCTTGCCTGCATTGTTTCCAATGAGAAGTCTGATGTTAACCTGATGGGATAACCTTTGTAATTAACTTGTAAGTAACGTTTCTCTCTTGCCAATTTTAATATCTTTGTCATGTCAGTCTGGCTTTGATGTGCCTTGAAGATGTTCTTGGGTTGATTCTATGTGGGGTCCTTTGTATTTCTTGGGTCTGGATATTTGAATGCCTCTCTAGGTTTAGAAAGTTTTTTGCCAGGATTTCATGGAATAGATTATCCATGTCCTTATTATTTTCTTCACCTCCTGGGATACCAATTTTCCAGATGCTCGGGCACTTAATGGTATCTAGTATTTCTCATATACTGTCCTCATTTTTCTTGGTTAGTTTCTCAGTCGTTTTGATAACTTTTTCTAGGTCAGAGGTTTTGTCATCTACATTCGAGATTCGATCTTCTGCGTAATCTAATCTGCCTTTTTTTTTTTTTTTTTTTTGAGAGGTTTTTGCTATAGGGCGCATGTGCTCGTCAGACAGACAGAAAGAGACAGAGAGACAGAAAGCGAGAAATCACCTTCCAGGGGGGATGGCCACACCACAATCCCTTCTCCTCCATTCCCCTCTCGGGATCTTGGGCACGCATGCACACACACCCAGTGTGAGTTTTAAAAGCCACCGGGTCCGGGACGCGAACCGCGGTCGACTACATGGGAGTCCAGCGACATAGCCATTACGCTAACTGCTGGTTCATCTAATCTGCTTTTAATACTTTCAAGGGAGGTTTTAATTTCCCGTATCACAGTCTTTAACAATTCCATTTGATTCCTTTTTTATGGTGTCATTTTTTTTTTTTTCAAATCGTGAAAGGACTTCCTCATCTCCTGGAGCCCATTGTCTCTTTTCTCTTGGATCTCATTTAGTTTGTGTCACTATAAATATTCCGAGTCGTTTATCTGACATCTCCACGAGTTCCGCTGTGTTGTCTGTGGATGATGAGGAATTGATGTTCTCCCTTGGGGAAGAGGTATTTTTTTGGTTGTTCATATTTCTTGGGCCTCTGTGATGGTTTCTAGTCATCTGGTGATTTATACATTTCTTCCTAAATTCTTCAAGTTAATTCGGGAGTAGGTGATTGGCGAACTCTATTGCTCTACACCCTGATGCTCACAGCAACCTGCGCTGTTGTCGCTGGATACGGATGATTCAAATTCCTGCCATTTCCAGAGAACAGGTGTGCCTGAGACTGAGCTGCCAAGCTTTAATTGAGAAAGACAGAAGGGATCACATGCTGCGCACTTCAGGAAACTCTGAAGTCTTAGAATTCAAGGGCATGTGGCCGGGGATGAGCCAGTCTCTTTGCAGCTTGGTCTCCCTGCCACTCAGTGCAGCCAGGCCCATTGCTGGAATGGATGTCCCGATGGGGCGGGGAAGGGAGCAAGGTCTTCTCAAAGTCCCAATCGGCCCACCTGATAGTTCGCAGGCGAGTGGGGACAGAGTCAGGGGATGAACCACGAGACTCTGCAGCACGGCCTTTCAGCTGCGAACAGCAAGGCCCTTGGCTTGCCTAGCGTTTTTCAAGCCACCTGGTCTGGGATTTGAACTGCAGTCGGTCATGTGGGAGTCCAGTGATGTAACTGCTATGCCATCTACTGGCCCATAATGACTTTAAAAATGGTCCCTGATCACTCCCTTTTGATAGAAAGCAGAGACTTGGGTCAGCCTGTGGCCTAGTGATTATGTGAGTTGGATCCCATATGGCCAACTGCATAGTTCAAGTCCTGGACCTGGTGGCTTGAAAATACACACACACGTGTGCACATGCAACCCCAAGTCCTGAAAGGAAGGGGAGATGGAGGAAAACGGTTGATGGCGGGACCATGCCCCACAGGCAAGGGGGAGGGCTCTTTCTCACTTTCCCTCTCTCACTCCAGTGAGCATATGCGCACTATGGCAAATTTAAAAAAAAAAGTCCATATTAAATATGGAAGGGAGAGGAAAAGCCAAGCGGAGGGCATGTTCTTTGCCTTACAGAATACCATCCACAAGTTCCACTTGTCCATTCTGGGGGCATCGCTCTGCTGCCTGTAGCTGCAACACAGCCTGGAGATTGTAGACGGTGGAGGCACGGCCACTGCCCGTCAGAGATTCCTTACTCTCCCAAGGAGAGAACAGATATTTAGAGACAAGTAATATCTGTCTCCTTCACTTGGGAGGTTTTTGTACAATACTGGACGCAAAGCAGATGCTCCAAAAAGTTTGCTTCCTTTCTCATTTTCCCCAAATTTTATTTAATTTATTCATGATAGAGAGTGGATGCATGCCTGAGAGAGACACAGAGAAAGAGACCAAGAGAAAAGCACCCTCAACCGGTTCTCGTCGCACTACAGTCTCCTTTCTCCAGCCCTCGGGCTTGTCAGGATCCTGGGCACCTGTGTGATCCTGGGCGTGTTTTCAGGCAGACGTTGGAATCCAAACCCGCGGTCAGCCATGTGGCTTCCAGTGCTGCAATTCAGTTTGCTATCAACCATGCCATCACGCGGGGCCTTGTTGGTTACATCATTGGACTCCCGTGTGCCCAACTGTGATTCCAGTCCTTGACCCAGCAGTTTGAAACTCACACTGTGGTAGGCAGTTAGTTAGCCATGAGCGGGCAGCCCTAAGGGAAAAGCGAAAGGCTCATCTAGCTTCAGGTGCCAGGAGGGTGAGGTAATTTGCCATATTCCTTCCTTAAGGCTTGAGGGAAGCATACAGGGATAGTTCGTAGATTTTTCTCTTATCAAAGGACCCAAGCAAGCATTTTGGTCATTAATACAATAGACTAATTGGGCGATCTAATTGAGGCAACCTGACTCGCACTGGGCGTACGTAATTAGGTGATCAAATTCCTCACTTTACCTGTGAGGAAGGTGCGCAGGTGCAGGAGAGAACGTGTGGATTCAACTTTAAAGGAAGAACATAGGCAGCGTAAGGAACCGCCCACTAATGAATATTCATGACCTCTAGTAATAAGAATAACGGTCTACCAGTATCGGGTGCGGTTGCCACTTGACAATCCGCCCGCCCCGAAAGTCTCTTGGGTGTACTTTCTTTCTTTCCTTTCTTTTCTTTCTGTTAAACTTTCTTTTCTATCCACTTCATTCGTGGTTGTGGTTTCATTTTGCGCCTAGGGACAGATCTCTAATTTTAGTGATCTGGACCCAAAGAACAAAGAATTTCACAACGCAGCTCAACACTTTTCCATCCGTTAACAACACGAGGCAGGGGCCAGCAGATGGCATAATGGCTATGTTGCTGGACTCCCATGTAGCCAACTGTGATTCGAGCCCTGGACCTGGTGGCTTAAAATTCATGCCGGATGCATGTGTGTGCCTGCCCAGGATCCTGAGAGGGGAATGGAGGAGAAGGGATTGCAGCATGGTCACCACCTCTGGGGGGTAATTTCTCACTTTCTGTCTCTCTATCTCTGTCTCTCCAGTGAGCACACATACTCTTTGGCAAAAATCTCTCTTTAAGAAAAAGAAAAAGAAAAAAAGAAACTCACACCAGGCATGTGTGTGTGCATGCCCAAAATCCCAAGAGGAGAATGGAGAAGGGATTAAGGCATGGCCATCCCCCCCGGGGATTGATTTCTCACTTTCTGTCTCTCTGTGTCTCTGGCTAATGCATGTGGCCTATAGCAAAAATCTCTTTAAAAAAAAAAAAAAAAGATGGGGCCGGCAGGTGGTGTGGTGGTTAAAGGCGCTGGATTCCCACATGGCCAACTGTGGTTCGAGTCCTGGACCTGGCAGCTTACTTTCTCTCTCTCTCTCTCTCTCTCTCTCTCTCTCTCTCTATGTCCCACTCTGGTCAAATTGAAATAAAAAATGAATAAATAAATAAAGTTAAATAAAATAATTCTTTAAAAAAAAAAAAGAAGAAGAAGAAAGGAATTTAGTTTGGACCTAGGCTAGAGATATTTTTCACTAATAAGAGAGAATAGTAACCTCCAAGGTCAGAAATACAGGTGGTGTAGGCAAGATGGGAGTACAACAATAATTTGAAAGGAAAGCCATTCATGCGCTCATTCGTGTACTTACCCATTCACTCATGCTAGGGCAGGAAAACAGGCTCTTCCCCCAGGGGTCCTTGGCGTGCTAAGGAGATCCAGTAACATGGATCTATGCACGGTACTAAATCCACACGTGGATTCTACCCGGCAACACCTTCGAACGGTGCAGTGAAGCCACAGTGTACGTACCCACAAGGCTCATGTACGACGAGCTTTCTGAAAGATAATGTATTATAGGCTGGTCCAGGCCCAGTGGTTAAGGCAGCCAGATCCCACGGGCTGACCCCTCAGTTCAAGTCCCAAACGCAGCAGCTTGAGGAAAACACCAGGCACAAGAAGAAGGGATTGCGGCATGACCATCCCCACTGGGGGTGCCTTCTCACTTCCATTCTCTTACTCTCTCTCTAGTCAGCACATGTGGACTCTGGCAAAATGCTAAAAATAAATAAATGGGGACCTGCAGTTGTCATAATGGCTATGTTACTGGACTCCCATGTAGTCTACCACTGTTTGGGTCCCGAGCCCGGTGGCTTAAACTCACACCGGGCATCTGAGTGTGCGTGCCCAAGATCCTGAGAGGAGAATGGAGGAGAAGGGATTGCGCCATGGCCATCCCCCCAGGGGGTGATTTCTCGCTTTCTGTCTCTCTGTCTCTCTCTGTCTTCCTGGTGAGTGCATGTGCCCTATAGCAAAAACCTCTCCTAAATAAATAAATAAATAAATAGATCATGCATTTTGTTTCATTTTTTAAAAAAATTTTTTAGAGGTTTTTGCTTTAGGGCACATGCACTCACTGGAGAGAGAGACAAAGAGAGAGACAGAGATAGTAAAAAGGAAAATGAGAAATCATTCCTCAAGGGGGATGGCCATGCCACAATCGCTTCTCCTCTATTCTCCTCCTAGGATCTTGGGCATGCAAACACACACACACACACACTCACTCCATGTGATTTTCAAGCCACCAGGTGTGGGACTCAAACCCCAGTGAGCTACGTGGGAGTCCCACAACGTAACTGCAATGCCATCTGCTGACCCCCCCCTTGCTTAAACTTTTGATCAAAATAAATACCCTCATACATGCTTCCCAGCCTCTGCTTCCAGAAACTGTACTGCAAATAGTAGGTATTCTCTTCCCAGATAGCTTCCTTTCCTGTGCCACTGATGTTCATTGTAACAAGATTTTACTTACAAATCAAATATTTATTCACTCAATAGTATTCATGAGGTGCATAATGACCTTTATCTTCTCCTTTTTTTGGAGAGGTTTTTGCTACAGGACACGTGTGCTTGCCAGAGAGACAGAGAGACAGAAAGTGAGAAATCACCCCCAGGGGCGATGGCCACACCACAATCCCTTCTCCTCCATTCTCCTCTCGGGATCTTGGGCACACACGCACACGCACCCGGCGTGAGTTTAAGCCACCGGGTCCAGGACTCGAACTGTGGTCGACTACATGGGAGTCCAGCAACATAGCCATTATGCTAACCGCTGGTCCTGACCTTGATCTTCTCAGTAAGTCCTGTATTTTGAGGCTGTCTTGAAAAATTCTGACCATGTGTAATTTGCAGTGAATTGACTTGGCTCCAGTCTCTCTTCCTCACTCAGTCCTGTTGTCATAAGATCACTGGCAAGTCACTTAGTCCCTCTGAATCCTGTGTTCCTGTCAAATGGAGGTAGTGATGCCTGCCCTGCACATCTCCAGGAATTATTGCTATGCTGTCAGGACACGTAAAAATAGAGGGGCCAGACAATGGCGCTTTTGGAAGATGTGATGCCCTGAAAAGGCTGACCCTCATGAGAAGGTTCTGAGTTCACATCTGGAGACCTCCCTGCACACACTGGACCCGCACGTGCCCACAGTCTGGGCTTTCTGAGGCTGGGGTGGGTTGTGGCATTAAAGCCCCGTTGAGGTTGTATTCTGCTTCTCTCTCTCTTCCCCTTATAGAAGAAATTTTAAAAAAAAATTAAACTTAAATGCAGTAAAAACATGTAGAATAATGATTTTTTTTAAATTGCTCTCTTCCTTTCTTTGAGCACACACTGGCATACAAGGGTAGTATTTAACTTGCCAACTGATTTTTCCAAGCACCTTGAAAAATGAGCTCAAAGTGAATTTCTCTTTTTCTCTGCTCAAATACCACACAATTTCGTTTTTCTACTTCTTGTTTTGTTTCTGCATTTCTCCTTCCCAATAACTGCTGAAATGAGAAGTGGTTTAAGTAATTCAAGCTCCCTGTGGTTATACTGGAAATAATGAAGAACCAGGTGGAAGCTCTGTTAGACAGTAAGACAAGTAAAATCTTGTTACAAGGGGCATCAGTTGCCCGGGAAGGAAGATGAATTTCCTGAAGGTCCTGATCTAGCAGAGCAATTGTGCATTATCTCACTTAATCCCGTTTAGTCCCCACAACAATGCTGCAGGCTAGGATCATTACATGAAGAACTAGACCTGTGGTTTAGTGACTCGCGGCAGTCATGCAGTTCTCAGAGTGGAGTCACCAGGTTTGACCACAAAGGATAATTTTGTGTTTTTTTGTTTGTTTGTTTGTTTGTTTTTAAGAGAGGTTTTTGCTATAGGGCATGTGCACTCACCAGAAGGACAGAGAGAGACAGAGAAACAGGAATACAGGAAATCAAAACCTCCCTTGAAAGTATTAAAAGCAGACTAGATCATGCAGAAGATCCAATCTCAGATGTAAAAGACAGAACCTCTGACCTAGAAAAATTCACCAAAAAGACAGAAAATAACCCAAAAAAGAATAATATATGAGTGATACTAGATACCATTAGATGCCCTAATAGCTGGATAATCAGTATCCCAGAAGGCGAGAAGAAACCAATCAGGGCATTGATAATCTATTCCATGAAATCCTGGAAGAAAACTTTCCAAACCTAGAGAGGCATTCAAATATCCAGACCCAAGAAATACAAAGGGCCCCACATAAAATCAAGAAGATCTTCTCCAAGGCACATCATAGCCAGACTGACCAAAACCATAGACAGAGACAAAATATTAACATTGGCAAGAGAGAAACATCAAGTTACTTTTAAAAGATATCCCATCAGGTTAACATCAGACCTTTCATCAGAAATAATGCAAGCGAGGAAGGAAATGGGAAAATACATTCAAAGTGTTAAATGAAAAACAATTTCAACCAAGAATACTATACCCGGCAAGATTATCCTGCATATGGAAAGAAAAGCCTGAAACATTCTTAGATAAACAAAACCTGAAGGAATTTACCAACATCAGACCAGCTCTTAGAGAAGTTCTGAAGGGAGTGCTATACCAGGGAAACTAAAGATAGACAAGTAAGAGAACAAAAAATGACCAAGAAAAAGGCCAACTTAATGGTAGGGACAAGTTTGGAAATATCAGTAATAATGTTGAATGTTAACTTCCAGGATTTAAACGGAAAGATCAGACCATAGTAACACTACAAATTCAACAGAAGAGGGATTACATAATACTGAACTGGTGAAATAGAATTTTATGACTTTTGTCTAAAACATTACCGATTTTCTTCTTTGATTTGTCTTCCAGATTTAAGGATTTTGGTTTTCTTTTAAGTTGTTGATGGGTTCAGCAATTTGTTAAAAAAAACACATTTTTTAAATTGAAGAACTTTTCTCTCTTTCTGACACCTTTGCAATTGAAAAATATGAGCATTCTTATTTTGTCACAGAATGATTATTTATGGAAGTTCAATAATACAAATAGCATCTGTTACCTTGCACCAGAAACTGAATTCTTCTGGGGCTTTCTGTAAATAACAGACCAAATTGAGATTAACCCAATTCTTTTTACAAATAAGTTAGCTTATATATCCCTTTAGGAAAAGGGGGAATGGAGAGAGAAAAAAATGTTTCAGTAGAAAATTACAGTACACTTGTCACTAGATTCTAGTTTTGTCCATATTTTCCGTTTAAGATCTTTTGTGAATAAGTAAAATGCGGGGGGGGAGAGGAATTTAGTATGGAAGGGAGAGGGAGGGGAAAGGGGAAGGAAAATACAAATGAAAGTATGCTTAATTGACAAAAAAGTGAGAAGGTATTTGCTGATGATATTGTCTATAGTAATATCTTTGTCTTGACTGACAACGCATGTTATTTGTGCTGGTAAAGGAAATGTTGTACACTGTAAAGACATAATTAGATCTAAATACATAAGGAAAAAAAAAAATCTGGCCAGCCCCACGAGGGGAAGTCTCTCTCGAGCCAGAAAAGTTTTTGTTTTCTTTTTTTTAAAAGGAATATTTATTTAATTTTATTTATTCATTGATTTATTTTTTAATTTGACCAGAGAGAGAGAGAGAGAGGGAAAGTGAGAAAGCAAACCACCAGGTTCAGGCCTCGAACTATGGTCAGCCATGTGGAAGTATTCAACACCTTAACCACCACACCACCTGCTGGTCCCAGCCAGAAAGGATTTTTAAGATGTCAAAATGTCAGGCCAGCTAGTGGTGTGGTGGTTACGGCACTGGATCCCACATGCTGACTGGGTGCCCGAGTCCAAGACCCTGCAGCTCGACTTGAGTGACACACAGGGCACGTATGTGTAAGTGCCCAAAATTCTGAAGGGGGAAGAGATAGAGAAGGGATTGCTGTGAGATCATTCCCATCGGGATGCTTTCACACGTTCCCTCTCTCTCTCTCTCTCCAGCAAGTGCATGAGCTCTCTGGTAAATGAAAGGAAAAGAAAAAAAAAATGCAAGGATGTCGAAATAGGCAACAAATCATAAACATATACAATATGACTTAATACTACCCTATTCAGTGTTGGGTTTGGATACTGTATAACAAGTTTGTAACTCAGCATATACTGGCTGAGGAATAACCCAGGTTAGCACACCCCTTTTTTTCTCCTATAGTACACATGCACTGAAGAGACAGAGACAAAGAGAGAGAAGCGAGAAATCACCCCCCAGGGGGGATGACCACACTGCATCCTCTTCTTCTCCATTCTCCTCTTCAGATTTTGGGCACTCACTCACACACACACACACACACACACACACACACACACGCACCCAGTGTGATTTTCAAGCCACCAGGTCCGGGACTCGAACCACAGTTGGCATGTGGGAGTCCAGCACCTTAACTACTACAGCACCTGCTGGCCCCCAGGTTACCCTTCTTGAAATCCATACCCTACTTTTTTTGTAGACTGAAAAAATAAATTAGAAAAATTTAAAAAAAGAGACAAATAGAAAACTAAAATTAAAATGGCAGATGTAAAATCAAATCTGGTGAATTAACCAATCAAATAAAAAAGCAGAGACGGCCAGACTGAATTAAAAAACAGACACAAGATCCACCTATTGCTATCTGAGACACAATTTAGATTCGAAGACAGAACTTTTGAAGGGCCAGCCCGTGGCCTGTGAGTGAAGGAGCTGGATCCCACATGGCCAAATGCCACTGAATGCTTCAAAAACCACCCCCAGCAGCTTGATGGCTCATGCCGGATGGTGTGTGCGCCCCACATCCCAGCAGGATGCAGAGATGGAAGAAAAGGGATTGCAGCGTGGTCATGCCCCATCGGGAGGTGCTTTCTTCCTCTTCCTCTATCTCTCCTCTCTCTGTCTCTATGTCTCTCTCTCTCCCTAGTGAGTGCAAATGCCTTCTCATGAAAAAGAAAAAAATACAAATAGAGGGCCAGCAGATGACATGGTGGTTAAGGCACTGGACTCCCACATGGTCGACAGTGGCTCAAACCCAGGCCTTGAAAATTGTGCCAGGTGTATGTGTGTGCGAGCTGATCCCAAAATCCCAAGAGGAGAATGGAAGATAAGGGGATTGTGGTGTGGTCAGCGCCCCCTGGGCTGGGGTGGGTGATTTCTCATTCTCTCTCTCTCTCTCTTTCTCTGAGAAGCACACATGCACTATGGTAAGAAATCTAACAAAAGGGGGGAAAAATACAAATAGAAAATGAAAGAATGGAAAAGGTTGTATCATGCAAACTAAAGAGGAAACTGGAGTGACTGTACCAGTATCAGATAAGGTAGATTTAATGGTGAAATGGTTACATCGCTGGACCCCCACGTAGTTGACTGCAGTTCGAGTCTCAGACCTGGCGACTTCAGACTGGTGGCGTGTGCGTACGTGGCCAAAATCCCAAGAGGAAACTAGAGAAGGGATTGCAGCATGGCCATCCCCCGTGGAGGCCGAGTGATTTCCCATTTTCTGTTTCTCTGTGTCTCTCCATTGAACATATGTGCCTTATAGCAAAAATCTCTCAATAAAACAAACAAACAAAAAAGTCTAGTGGCTGGCAGGTGGTGTGGTGGTTAAGGACGCTGGACTCCCATGTAGCTGACTACAGTTCGAGTCTCAGGCCTGGCGGCTTGCTTTCTCACCTTCCCTCTCTCTCTCTGTCTCACTCTCGCTCTATCCTTCTCTGATCTCATTAAAAGTAAATAAATAAAGTTAAATAAAATAATTCTTAAAAAAAAAAAGCCTAGTAACTAACAATGTTACTAAAGGTAAAGAGAGACATTGTGTAATGATAAAAACGGAATTCATCGTGTAATAACCGTTACCATATGTGCGGGTGACAACGTGCACCAGACTACATTAAACCCGACATGGGGCTGGACACGGGGCAGTCGTGACGTGTGACGCCGTGGGGCTGACCACACCGGAGGGTTCCAGTTCCACTCAGAGCCTCTCTCAGACAGGCCTGTGCAGGCCGGATCCAGGACCGACTGAGGCCAGAGTGGATGGCAGTACAGAGGCCCTGCTGGGGGTCTGCTTTCTGTCTCCTCCCTCTCTGGGGCACGCACTCATAGAAGAAAAAAGTAAACTTTAAAATATGGACAGCAGGGAGTGTGGTGGTTGAGGCACTGGACTCTCACATGGATGACTGTGGCTCAAATCCCAGACCTGGCAGCTTGGAACATGCCAGGTGTGTGTGCGTGTGTGCCCAAAATCCCAGGAGGAGAATGGAGGAGAAGGGATTGCAGTGTGGCCATGCCCCCTGGGGGGTGATTTCTCGCTTTCTGTCTCTCTGTCTCTCTCTGTCTGGAGAGTGAACGCGCCCTATAGCAAAAACCTCTCTAAAAAAAGAAAAAAAAAAAAGACACATTGGACACATGTGCATATGTGCCTGACACCCCTAAGAAGAAAATGGAGAAGGGATCGTGGAATGGCCTTCCACCCTTGGGGGTGATTTCTCGTTCTCTCTTTCTCTCTCCAGCAAGAGCATGTACCCTATAGTAAGATTTTAAAAAAAAATAAAATAAAAGGAAGTTGCTCCTGGGTTGGCTCCGTGTGCCTGGCGAGCACACGTGCCCTATCAACCTCTGGGGGAATGGCCACGCCAAATTGCTCCTTCGCCCCCCTCTCAGGATGTGGGCACATACACATGCATGCCCAGCGTGACTTTCAAACCACCGGGTCGGGAACTCAGCTATGTGGGGCCCAGCTGCCTTCACCTTCCCACCGCCTGCTGGCCCCATAAAAACCACTGCTCAGTGGACATGTCTTCCAAGAATGTTACACTTGGTTATTGTCGTCTAGAAGGGTGACGCCCAGGGCAGGGTCAGACCACTGAGGTCGGGTACATGCTCTTGCTGGAGAGAGAGAGAGGTGAGGGCCCCCCACTGAAGAGTCGGACTTTTCCTTGTAAAGACGGGGAGGGGTGGGGACCTGGCAGAGAGCAGACACTGGAGCCCCAGGAGGGAGCTGAAGGCATTTGGCTGGGACTCGCTGGGTTGTTCTCTGGAGAATCGTTTCAGGGCCCTCCTGGAAGGAAAAGGAAAGGTGACCCCTGCAGCTCAGAGGCGGACAGGCCCCGGCACCACAGAAGATGAATGGGCCCTGCCAGGCTCACGTTACTGTCTTTGTTCACTTCCCTCTCGTTAACCCTCAATCTCTGGCAAAATCTTATGTCAGCCTTTTGGCCCAGTTTAACTAGGCCACAGGGAGTTAAGAGAAGAGCTCTGTCCACCGAGGACCAGGGGCTGGAAGGGGGCAGCAGGGCCCCTGGAGGCCAGCCTGGAGGAGGCAGCGTTCCAACTCCAGACACCAGTGGGGGTTGGGCAGCCCCGCCTTCTCACCAGTGTCCCCGTGGAGCCTCCTTCCCTCTCCCTCCTGCTCTGGAGGAGCAAAGTTGGGTCTGTGTTCAGGGAGCCAGGCGTTCCCACCCATTCGCCTTGGAACGGGGTTTTCCAGACTAAGCCAGACGCATCAGGGGTTAGTGAGTGTCATTCGGCATGTGGTGCTGGCTTTTAGAGAGAGACGTGCCCTTAATAACAGGGTCTCACCCTGCGACCCCGCCTCCAGCCTTCCAGGGGCGTTTACAGGTGGGTGATGGGACCAGGCCAGCGTCTTCCACAGGGAGCTGGCACCTTCGAATGCCATGTCACTGCTACGCCACCACCAAGCGGACCCAGCACTTGTTTTGCTTTGTTTTAGTTGTTTTTGTTTGTTTGTTTTGCTTTAGGCACATGCACTTGCCCAGAGACAGACTGAGAGAGAGGGGGAAGTGAGAAAGGACTCCCCAGCAGAGACAGCCCATTCCCCATCCCTTTTCCTCTGTGCTCCTCTTGGGAGTTGGGGCATGAACACACGCCCAGTGTGATTTTCAAGTGACCTGAGTTAGCTACGTGGAATCCAGCATCTTCACCCTCATCTGGCCCCCCCAGCCCTTGTTTGTTTGTCTGTTTAAAGAATTATTTATTTATTTTATTCCATTCGTTATTTTTAGTTTTTAATTTGACCAGAGACAGAGCGAGAGAAAGGGAAAGTAAGAAAGCAAGCCGCCAGGTCTAGGACTCGAACCATGACCGGCCATGTGGAAATCCAGCGCCTTTAACCACCATGCCACCTGCCGGCCCACCAGCACTTGTTTTTAAAGGAAATAAAATAGAATAGAAACTTGTGTACTTGAAAAGTTGAATTGTTTTGTGAGCTTTGGTCTCAGTTTTTTTTTTTTGTTTGTTTGTTTGTTTTTTTGAGAGGATTTTTGCTATAGGGTGCGTGCGCTCACCAGACAGACAGAGAGAGACAGCAACATAGAAAGCGAGAAATCACCCCCCCAGGGGAATGGCCACACCGCAATCCCTTCTCCTCCATTCTCCTCTCGGGATCTTGGGCACACACACACATGCGCCCAGCATGAGTTTAAGCCACCGGGTCTGGGACTCGAACTGTGGTTGACTATATGGGAGTCCAGTGACATCGCCATTACTCTAACTGCTGGTCCCTGGTCTCAGTTTTTTAAAAACGAAACTGAGTGTGTTGGTGCGTGTAGGGTCACTGTGTGGAATATACTGAGTTGAGTCGGGGGTTAATTTCCCAGAGGGCTCATGTGTTCACCAAAGAGACAGAGAGAGAAAGAGAGGGGAAAGGAGAACAAGCATGCTCCCCAGAGAGAGCACTCAATCCCTTCTCTTCCATTTCTCTATGCTGTCAGGATTTTGGTCACACCTGCTCATGAACTCCATGTGTTTATCAAACCACCAGTGCTGGGATTCGAACCACTGTCAGCCATGTGGGATCCAGCTTGCTTAACCATTAGACTATGGAGCCAGCCCTAAAATGTATTTCTCACTGCAGGTTACGATCAGAAAGCTCTGAAAACCACTACTCCAGGTGCATACTCAATGAAATCAGTTAGCTAAAGTCAGAGTCATCTAGGGAAAAAATGGAATCCTTACATTTTATTGTATTTCTCTTTCACTTCAGAATTTGTAGTCGATTTGCTCTGTTTCCCCTCAGTCACGATAGAGCATATGCACATGCATGTACTTGCCAGAGACAGAGAAACTGAGGGAGGGCTCAGCCACCACTGTCCCTTTTCTCCAATCCTGGAGGCTGTCAGGATCCTGGGCCCTCAGGTTCATGCTCAGTGTATTTTCAGGCCGACTGGGCCAAGGAATTGAACCATAGTTAGCGTGGGTTGGTGACTATTCACCTCCAAGACACCAGTCGTAATCTCTTAGACACTGAGCAACGACTCATCACCTTTAATTTCTTGGTAGTTCTTATTATAAGCTCAGGTGTCATTGTATAATTTAACTACTTGTCTTTCTGGGATTAAGACAGGTTACATGGGACCAGCAGATAGTGTAATGGTTACGTCACTGGACTCCTACGTAGTAAACTGCAGTTCAAGTCCCAGACCTGGTGGTTTATAACTAACGTCGGGCATGTGTGCATGTGTGCCCAAAATTCTGAGAGGAGAATGGAGGAGAAGAGACTGCAGCGTGGCCATCCCACAGGGAGCAATTTCTCGCTTTCTGTCTTTCTGTCACTCTCTGTCTTTCCGGTGAGCGCATGCACCCTATAGCAAAAATCTCTTAAAAATTTTTTTTTAAAGATAGGTTACAAATGGAGCCAGCCCTCTGGCTAGTGGTTGAGGGAACTGGATCCCACATGACTGACCTTGCATTTCAATCCCCAGCCCCAGCAGGTTGAAAAACACAGCAGACACATGTACGTGCATACCCAAAGTCCCAGCAGGATGGAGAAATGAAGGAAAGCGATTGTGGTGCGACTATACCTCATCGGGGAGTGCTTTCTCTTCCTCCCTCTCCCCGTCTCTCTAGCGAGCATGCGTGCTCTTTGGCGATTCAGAAAACAACACCAATGACGAGCTAGCTGGCGGTGCGATGGTTAAGCCAACTGGATCCCACATGGCTGACCGCGTGGTTCAACTCCAGGACTTGGTGGCTTGAGAGACATGTTGGGTGTAGGTGTGTGCCCTCGAGAGGGTGGAGAAGGGATTGTGGCATGGCCATTCCCCGGGAGGTGCTTTGTCACCACCACCCTCCAGTCCCCCAACCCCGTCTATCTCCAGAGAGTGCTCGCACCCTACAGCAAATTTAAAAAAGAAAAAAACAAACAAGTGATAGAACACACTACCCCCCTCTCCCTTTTCCCCTCTTGAATTCAAGTAATAGTGTTTATAATATTAATTCTGAACTTTAATCATAGGGAATTTCATGCGACTAAACTTTTCATGTGTGGATGTCATAGTTTATATTAATTCAGTGATCTCCCAGACATTTGCCATTACTGCCTAAGTTTGATTTACAAGCCAGGTATCCGTGTTCTTCTACATTACCACAGAAGGAAAAGTGAACACCTCAGTTATGGCTTCAGGGCTTGAGGAGGGAAAACAGAGTTGTTGGTCCAGCTGTGGTGGCACCAGTGAGAGCGCGGAGGCCACATGGAAGGCCTGGGTTGGTGGTAGTTCCTGTGGTCCTAGCTGATGAAAGGGCCTAGCTATGGCAGGAGGATTCTGTTATAGCAAGACTTTGTCAGAAATATCTTTCTCCTCCTCCCATACTCTCTCTCTTTTAAATAAATAAATAAATAAATAAATAAATAAATAAATAAATAAATGTAAAGTTCTTTACCAAAACAGATAAGCAGAAAATATTAACTGGGGTCAGTAGATGGAGTGAAAGTTAAGATTTTGCATTCCACATGGTCAACTTCATGGTTCGAGTCCTGGACCCAAACGACTTGAAAAACACACTTGGCGCATGTGTGTGCATGCCCAACATTCCAAGAGGGGACTCGAAGAGAAGGGATTGAGGCATGGCCATCCCCACTGGGGGATGACTTCTCATTTTGTCTCTCTCTCTCTCTCTGTCTCTCTCCACCAAACACACGCGCCCTATGGCAAAAACAAAAATAAAAATAAATAAAAAATAAAACCATAGACACTTTAAGGGAAAACAAAGGTAATACTAACAAAAGTAAATTAGATTGTACTGACACTTTCCACCCTGGACAACTAGCCCAGCCAACCATGGTTATTCTAGCCCCTTGCCAATAATTGTTTCCAGAATTGGCAGGTTACCATTTCTGGAGAGTTCTTCGAACTACTTTCTCACCTCTAAGAGTGGTCTTCTGTGGATATTGGCATGTCTGGGTTATGATGTGAAGACTTTCTGGAGTTATCTTACTACTCCCTAAGGATGAAGCTATTACCAGGGATGTCAGACTACAGAAGTGGAAGAAGAAGCCTGGATTCTTTTTTTGAGAGGTTTTCGCTATAGGGTGCGTGCGCTCGCCAGACAGACAGAGAGAGACAGAGAGACAGAAAGCGAGAAATCACCCCCCAGGGGGGATGGCCACGCAGCAATCCCTTCTCCTCCATTCTCCTCTCAGGATCCTGGGCACGCACGCACACGCGCCCCGCGTGAGTTTAAGCCACCGGGTCCGGGATGCGAACCGCGGTCGACTACGTGGGAGTCCAGTGACATAGCCATTATGCTAACTGCTGGTTCCCAGAAGCCTGGATTCTTCATGACGTTGTCACGCGGCTGCATCATTCAGCCCTGCCCTACTGCAAAACTTCCTTGTTGTTTGACATAATAAATTTTCTTACTGTTTCAGTATTAATTATAGCGTCCCGTGTTTTATTAATTACTTATGACCGAGGCTTTCTAACTGAATGTTAGTACTACTTGGTAGCACTGATTTTCCCCAGATGCTGGAACATCTTCATATTCCTTCAACTCATCCTTTATTTTGCAGTGTAGAGAACCCGCTGAAGAATACCCATGGCTCCAAATATTTAGAAACTCTGCAAGGTACCCAGTCCTCACTATCTTCTCAGGATTCGTTGGTATCAAAGTCTGCCAATTTAGTGCTAAGGGAAGTAAGCCAGACTATGAAAGAGAGGCATTGTATGTCCCCAGTTAATATATACTGAATGTCTGCACGCTGTGACAGAAACGGAAAGATCAGACGGTATAAAGGCATTGAGAGGAACTGTGGATCCTGGAGACAGTGTGGGAGGAGGGTGGACAATGGGGGATGGGAGGGAGGGAATCAAGGAGGGGGGTAATAAAGCAAAGCACCTAACAGACATAAAAGTAGAAAATTATCTGTCGCTGATATGTCTGGTAATATATTTGAACTGATAAGCAGTGTATCTATGCTGGGAAGATTCATTTTATATGTTGCAAAGATGTTCAGTTATTGAATGTAAAAATAAATAAGTAAATAAAAGAAAGAAAGAAAATCTGCTGTTCTCTCGCTTTTTTTTTTTTTTTTTTTGGAGAGGTTTTTGCTATAGGGCGCGTGCGCTTGCCAGACAGACAGAGAGAGACAGAGAGATAGAAAGCAGGAAATCACCCCCCAGGGGGGATGGCCACGCCGCAATCCCTTCTCCTCCATTCTCCTCTCGGGATCTTGGGCACGCACGCACACGCGCCCGGCGTGAGTTTAAGCCGCCGGGTCCGGGACTTGAACCACGGTCGACTACGTGGGAGTCCAGCGACATAGCCATTACGCTAACTGCTGGTCCCTGTTCTCTCGCTTTTCAGCCAGGGTCTCCACTGACCTCATGGCAGAGTCAGGCCAGCTGGGAGAATTTTGTTTTCCCCTGAAGTATATGAAAATTCCCAGGCGTCCAGACCGCACTTAATACTGATGCCTTGTGTCTGTTACTTTACTCTGCTTGTGTTCGAAACTCTTGACTCGACTGCTTGGTTAGGTTTCTTGTCTGTGTTACTAACCCAAGTCGAAGAGACCATTTCCAAACTTCCCTTCAAGACCTCCCCCTCTGTCTCAGCTTCACCTGAATACAAAACTCCTGATCCATTCCTCCCCTGACTTTCATTAACTTCATGTTTATTGAAAGCTTGGTGGACCGTATGAACAGGAAGGAAATAAATGACCCAGGAACGTTGGAGAAGCATTTGCGCTGGAGTGACTACAATAGTGGTTCCTGGTTCCTCAGGCCCATTTTCTTCCTTGAGGAAAGGAGAATTTATAAGCTGTCAACTCGTGTGCTCTGCACCAACTGTTGTAAAAGTTCCAGCTACAAATCGAATTTGGTTTTCGCTACCAAAGATTCCAAAGACAGAGGAGAAATTCATCCAAATGGTTTCTTTCAAGAGCAACGTTTATTCGTTAAAATATCATTAGCAATACTGCAGTTTATAAATGTAATAACTTCTTTAATTTAACCGTTTGTCATTTATAGACACTGGCCCATTAATTTGAGTAATCAGCTCTGGATTTCTTTTGGTTCCACTTAGTCAGGTTTAGGGGTAAGTACAGATTTTTTTCTGGCTTGTGCTTTGTGTAACAGCCTCTTGTAGTCTGTTTTATGTGCATTTCCACCTATGAAAAGAAGTAAAAATACAGAGCCTTTATTCTTTTATATTACCTACATGAAATTTAATTTCCTGTCCATCAAAACAGTTCTCCTTTTAATTATCAGTTCGTTTCTTTTGTTCTTCTGGTCATACACTTTTGAATTACTTTCCTACTTGTTGTAAATTCTATAAAACTGATTGATACGTTGAAAAAACATTCTGTATCCAGATTTCAAAAGGTTTTTCTTTTTTTTTTTTTTAATTTTTATTACCAGAGGGAATGTATGCTTGCCAGGAAGAGAGACAGACAGAGAGGGGGAGAGAGAGAGGGAGGAAGTACTCCCCAAAGGGGCATAATGATTCTGTAATCCCTTCTACTCCATTTTTCCATCCTGTCTGGATTTGGGACACACAAGCACATGCACCCAATGTAGTTTTCAAGCAGTCAGGGCTGGGATTTGAACTGCATTCAGCTATAGGGTCAGCTCTGCAAATATTTTTCTCTGAAAAACAATTTATCATTGAAATTAAAATAATTTTTGTGGGGCTAGCCAGTGGCTTGGTGGTTAAAGTGGTGCCGGATCCCACATGGCCAACTGCATAGTTTGAGTCCCAGACCTAGTGGCTTGAAAAACACACTGGGTGCATGGGTGTGAATGTCCTAAATCTCAAGAGGAGAATGAAGAAGGGATTGCAGCATGGACATCCACGGGGGGTGGGGGGGGGATGGGGGGGGGTGATCTCTTGCTTTCCCTGTTTCTCTCTTTCTCTCTTTCTCTCTGGCAAGTGCATACTATAACAAACGAAAACAGACAAACAAAAAACAACTTTATGGGGCCAGCAGGGGCCAGCAGGTGGCATGGTGGTTAAGGTGCTGGACTCCCACATAGCTGAATGCAGTTCAAGTCCTGGACCTGGCAGCTTGACAATCACACCAGGCACACGTGTGTGTAAGTGCCCAAAAATCCCAAGGGAAAAATGGAGGAGAAGGGATTGTGGCAGGGCCATCACCCCTGGGGGATGTGATTTCTCGCTTTCCCTCTCACTGTCTCTGTCTCTCTGGCAAACACATGTGCCCTATGGCAAACACCTACACAAAACAAAACAAAAAAACAACTTTAGTACTTCAAAGGACACTGTTAGGAAAGAGAAAAGACAGCCTAAAGAATGGGAGAAGATATTTGCAAATCATATTTTTGGTAAGGGACTTGTACCCAGAATGCATAAAGAACTCTTACACTTAATGATGATAAATATTAAAATATCCCAACTTAGAAATAGGCAAAGGTGGGCTGACCTGTGTCATGGTGGTTGAGGTGGCTGGGTCCCACATGGCCGCCAGTGTAGGTCAAGTCCCATACCTGGTAGCTTGAGAAGCACACTAGGCATGTGTGCATGCAAGCCCCAAATCATGACAGGGTAATGGAGGAGAAGGGATAGCGGCATGGCCTGTCTCTCTCCCACTCTGTCTCTCTCTGGCAAGCTCATGTGCCCTAAAGCAAACTTAAAAAAATAATTAATGGTTGCCAAGGGTTGAGGGGAGGAAAGACTCGAATGAAGAGTGCCCTTATGATTATGGGATTTCAGAAGGAGTTAGGAAAGTTCTAGAATTAGATAGTAGAAATGATTATCTGAGTAACTGACTGTTTAACTTGGAAAATACTGAAAACCACGGACTTATATGCTTTAAAAGGATGAGTTGTGTGATATATAAATTATACCTTAATTTAAAAGCAATTTAATCTTCTATCTGTTAGGTTTTGTTATAGTAACAAAACTTTAATTCTAGAAATATTCTCAGAATCAAGAGAAGAGATACACGGAAGAAAACACAATAGTGAGCAATGATGAATTATATCCAAATTTGCATTTTTACTCTCTCAGATAATTTCTCCATGATTAACACTCAGTTGTTTTTCCCCCCCGAAGTGCTTACTGTTCTTGGCTTCAAAATAACAACTTAAACTATCTCTAGAGAGCTCCCTGCATGTCCTTGAGGAGGTAAAGGGTCCAATTAAAGTGTCCATCTCTTGCCACTGAGTGGGGGTGGGGTCAAAATTAGCAGTCATCTTTATCAGCTTTGTCCAATTTGTTTCCAAGCCGCCAGAGACTTCAAGAAGGAAGCAGGTGCATTATAGAGAATGGAGTCTCTTTTTTCTTTTCTTTTAAAGTGAGACTTTATTTTTTTTAAGAATTATTTGTTTAATTTTATTTACTATTATTATTTTTGTTTAATTCGACCAGAGAGAAAGAGAGAGGAAAAGTCCAGGACTTGAACTATGGTTGGCAGTGTGGTAGTCCAGTACCTTAAACACCACAACACCTGCTGGCCCCCTAAAGTGAGACTTAAAAAAAGGGAGACTTGGGACCAGCAGTTAGCGTAATGGCTATGTCGCTGGACTCCCACGTAGTCAACCGCAGTTCGAGTCCCGGACCTGGTGGCTTAAACTCACGCCAGGCGCATGTGCGTGCGTGCCCAAGATCCCGAGAGGAGAATGGAGCAGAAGGGATTGTGATGTGGCCATCCCCCTGGGGGGTGATTTCTCGCTTTCTGTCTCTCTGTCTCTCTCTGTCTTTCTGGCGAGCGCATGCGCCGTATAGCAAAAATCTCTCCAAAAAAAAAAAAAAAAGGGAGACTTTTCAGCTTTAGTTACTGATTAAATTTGTCATTTATCACATTTGTCATCATTCCTTCAGTGAATTACATAGATGATGAATCATGGAAGTATAAACGAATCTCTGAAAAAATGCAAAATCTTACTGAAAATTAAGGAAGTGCACATTAATATAACACAAGAGATCAATTTACCCCTTCCAGACTGGCAAAGATGTAAAAAGTTGATAGTATGCAGCACGGGAGAGGCATTTAGAAGTAGGCATTTTCACTTCGTAGTGATGGGAGAATAACCAGGTATGATCTCTTTGATGGTCATTTGCAACGTTGATTGTAATTCTAAATATGTATAATCTTGGACTCAGCAATTCTATGTCAAGAATCCGTTGTAGAGAAATATTTTCCCAAGTGTTGAGTATGTGAGCACAAAAATAGTCACTGAAAGCGTATTTGTAATCATGAAAATTGGAAAGAGCCCAATTTTCTATTCATGTGGCAACAGACTAGCATGCAGTGTTCCAGGGTTCCTCAGTAAGGTAAAAGAAGAAAGAGCTTGAATGTATGTGTGAAATGAATCATCTGACCACATTTATGTGAAATTGACATTTATGTCATCTTAAATAATCTGGGTATATAATTCGGGTAGGTGCTCATTAAATACTCAGGTTATGTTAGAATTAATATATAGGTTGGAACCAGCAGATGGCACAATGGTTAGGTCACTGGACTCCCATGTAGTTGACCATGGTTTGAGTTCCGGACCCGGTGACTGAAACTCACGCCAGGTGTGTGTGTGTGTGTGTGTGTGCCCAAGATCCCAAGAAGAGAAGGGAGGAGAAAGGATTTCAGTGTGGCCATCCCCCCCAGGGTGGGGCATGATTTCTCATTTTCTGTCTCTCTGTCTTTCCAATGAGCTTATGCACCCTATAGAAAAAAATCTCTCTTAAAACAAAAAAAGAATGAATATATAGGTTAAAATGTGCATTTAAAATCTAGAGGTTTATGGGGAAAATGTTATCAGAGAGTCTTTCTAGAAGTGATTATAGGGACCAGCAGATGGTGTAATGGTTATGTCACTGGACTCCCACGTAGTCAGCCGTGATTTGGACCTGGCAGCTTGAAACTCATGTCAAGCATGGTGAGTGTGTGCCCAAAACCCTGAGAGGAGAGTGGACGGGAGGGGATTGTGGCACGGCCATCCCCCTGGGGGGTGATTTTTCATTTCCTGTCTCTCTGTTTCTTCGGCAAGCACAGGTGTTCTATAGCAAAAATCTTCTTTTTTTAAAAAAAAAAAGTGGTTATAGCAGACTATATTTCTTTTAAAGTTTTTAAAATTATTTGTTTAATTTTTTTCTTCTTCTTTTTATTATTATTATTTTAATTTGACTAGAGAGAGAGAGAGAGAAACTGAAAAAGCAAGCCACCAGATCTGGGACTTGAACCACAGTTCAAGTGGGAGTCCAGCACCTTAGTCAGCATGCTACCTGTTGGCCCTAGACTATATTTCTGTAATATTTAATTTTCTTATAAAGTTTATACTTTTTATAATCCATCGATAGTGCTTGTTCTTTATTATTATTAATATTATTTTTATTTTTAGAGATTTTTTGCTATAGAGCATGTGTGCTCACCAGAGAGACAGAAAATGAGAAATCAGCCCCCAAGGGGATGGCATGTTGCAATCCCTTCTCCTCCATTCTCTCTCAGGATTTGGGGCACACATACACATACACTCAGCCTGAGTTTTAAAACGCCAGGTCCAAGACAGAAAGCAAGAAGTCACCCCCCAGAGGGATGGCCATGCCGCAATCCCTTCTCCTCCATTCTCCTCTTGGGATCTTGGGCACACACGCACACGTGCCCGGTGTGAGTTTAAGCCACCGGTTCTAGGACTTGAACCATGGTCAACTACATGGGAGTCCAGCGACATAGCCATTACGTCCCTATTTTGTTCAATTCTTGTCCAAAACACCAAGAACCTGGATATCATCACAGAAGTCATCCCACAGCAGAAGGAAAGAAGGAATTAAAATGTGTAAACTCAGAGTCTCAAGTTATGCTAGGATGTGGCCTTCCCATCTCATAAATAGCAACTGAATCCTTCCATTGCCCAGGCCTAAAATTTTAGCATATCCTCAGCACCTCTCTTTCTTTCCTACTCCACACATAAAACCTATCTTCAAAATACATTGGGTCAGGGCCAGCAGGTGGCATGGTAGTTAAGACACTGGATTCCCACATGGTTGACTGCAGTTCAAGTCCTGGACCTGGAGGCTTGCTTTCTCACTATCCACCCCCCTCTTCCTTATTTCTCTCTTTCTCTGACAAAACTTATGTGAAATAATAATAATAATAAATAAGTTAAT
Source organism: Tupaia tana (assembly GCA_026018925.1). NCBI lineage: Eukaryota > Metazoa > Chordata > Mammalia > Scandentia > Tupaiidae > Tupaia > Tupaia tana. Next base: position 5,625,973 of record JAKSZU010000021.1, read on the forward strand.
TAATTAAATAATTCTTTAAAAATATATATTGGGTTGTCAGAAAAGTTAGGATGTATTTTTCTATGCAAAAATGTGTCGTGACTTTTCCAACAACCCAATATTTAGAATCATCAACTTCTCACTACTTCCGCTGCTACGCCCATGGCCAAGGCCATCAATCCCTTCTCCCCCCACCCTCTGGCTGACCAATCCTCTTTGGCCCTTGCCCTCTCCCCGCCCCGGCCTATTCTCAATCCTGCAGCCAGAGTGACTCTCAAAACAGATTTCAACCTTCCAGTCCCCAGCTCAGATCCCTCCAACAGCTCGCCCTCGCACTCCTGTAATGACCATAAGCCTCCGTATCTGGCCCTGGCTTCAGTGGCCCCACCTCTGGCAATCCTTTACTGGGGCTGCCTGTGGCATGGTGGTTGAGGCGTGTGGATCCCGCGTGGCTGAATCTGCGGCTTCCGTCTCAGACACAGTGTCTTAAAAAAAATAAAAGAACACGCCAGGCACGTGTGTATATGCCCAAAATCTCAGGAGAATAGAGGAGATGGCATTGTGGTGTGGCCACCCGTCTGGGGGATAATTTCTTACTTCCCCACGTGCCCTGAAACAAATAAAAAAAAACCCTTTCCTCTGTTCCAGTACTGCTAGCCTCAGCCTTGGTGTTGCAGAGACACCCCTGGCATCCTCCCATTTCAGGGCCTCGAACTAACTGTTCCCTTTGTCTAAATGCTCTTCCCCCCAGATAGACTCAAAACCCACTGTCCTTACCTCCTGAACACTTTCTCACATATGCCCTTACCAGCGGGGCCTTTCTTAACCATCTTATTTCAAATGGCAATTTTCATGGCACGTATGTTCTTTTTTTTTTGGAGAGGTTTTTGCTATAGGGCGTGTGCGCTCACTAGAAAGACAGAAAGAGACAGAGAGACAGAAAGTGAGAAATCACCCCCCAGGGGGGATGGCTACGCCACAATCCCTTCTCCTCCATTCTCCTCTTGGGATCTTGGGCACGCACGCACACGCGCCCGGCATGAGTTTAAGCCGCCGGGTCTGGGACTTGAACCATGGTCAACTACATGGGAGTCCAGCAACATCGCCATTACACTAATTGCTGGTCCTGATGGCACGTATGTTCTTTACCTGCTGTACTCTCCTCCAGGTTTCTGTGATGTACATATATATTTATATAATTTCTTTTTTAAAAATTTTATTTAACTTTATTTATTTTATTTATTTATCTTCATTTGACCAGAGAGGGACAGAGCGAGAGAGAGAAAGTGAAAAAGCAAGCTGCCAGATCTGGTACTCGAACCGCGGTCAAACATGTGGGAGTCCAGCACCCTTAACCACCACGCCACCTGCTGGTCCCCTATATAATTTCTTTTTTAAGATAGATTTTTTTTTTTGAGAGTTTTTTTTTTTTTTTTTTTTTGCTATAGGGCGCGTGCGTTCGCCAGACAGACAGACAGAGAGAGACAGAGAGACAGAAAGTGAGAAATCACCCCCTAGAGGTATGGCCACGCCGGAATCCCTTCTCCTCCCTTCTTCTCTTGGGATCTTGGGCACACACGCACACGTGCCTGGCATGAGTTTAAGCCACCGGGTCCAGGACTCGAACCGCGGTCGACTACGTGGGAGTCCAGTGACATAACCATTACACTAACTGCTGGTCCCTAAGAGAGATTTTTGCTATAGGATGTGTGCACTCACCAGAGACACAGAGAGACAATGAGAAAGTGGGAAATCACCCCCTGGGGGGATGGCCAAGGTGCAATCCCTTTTCCTCCATTCTCTTCTTGGGGTTTTGGGCATGCACTCATAAACACCTGACATGAGTTTGAAGGCCCCAGATCTGGGACTCAAACTGTGATCAACTACATGAGAGTCCAGCACCATAACCACTATGCCACCTGCTGGCCCCTGTACCTATATATATATATTTTAATATTTTATTTATCATTATTTTTATTTTATTTGCCTAGAGAAAGACAGAGAGAGGAAAAATGGGAAAGGAAGCTGCCAGCTCCAGACTCAAACCGCACTCGCTATGTGGGAGTCTAGTGCCCTAACCGCCACACCACTTGCTGGCCCCTGTACCTACATCTTTCATCATCTGTCTCCGCATTACAATATGAGATCTACGAGGTCAGGAGTTTTCATCTGTTTTATTCACTGACATATCAAAAACACCCAGAAGGGGACCAGTAGATGACATAATGGTTACGTCACTGGACTTCCACGCAGTTGACCATGGTTCGAGTCCCGGACCCGGTGACTTGAAACTTATGCTGGGCACATGGGGGTGTGTATACCCAAAATCCCAAGAGGAGAATGGGGAGAAGGGATTGCAATGTGTGGAGGGGTGATTTCTGGCCTTCTGTCTCTCTGTCTCTGTCTTTCAGGTGAGCACACACCCTATAGCAAAAACCTTTCTCAAAACAAAACTAAAACACCCAGAAGAGTGCGTGCTATGTGTTGGGTCATTGGAAAAGTCACAACATATTTTTCTGCTTTTCTGTGCAAAATGCATCATGACTTTTCTGACAACCCAATAGTAGGTACTCGACTGAATTTTGCTTAATTAGCTAATTAGTAAGACCTGGCTTTTCGTAGTAAGGACTCTTACATGAAAGGTACTTAGGCTCTTGGTAACTAGAGCAAATGACTATTTTTAGTTTTAGATTGACACTTGCATTGCAATTACAGGACATGTCAGAAAAAGTAGCTACATTAGCATTTTCCAGGTGTAAGGGGATTGCTGTTTGAGTGAGTGATGGACAGGACACTCCCTGAGTGTAGGTACCGAAAGGAGGTATTTGCCTGAGGCAAATGTGTGCAGAGGAAAATCAAAATTTTCTTACATAGCCAAGCGAGAAAAATGCTTATGGGTTTTATGAAGCTTTGTAAAATTCCTTTAGCTGGCTTCAGCAATGCTTTGGGGATTAAAAACAGAACAAAACTAGGGACAAGCAGGTGGTGTGGTTTTTAAGAAATTGGATTTCCACATGGCCGAAGACGGTCTGAGTCCCGGACGTGATGGCTTGCTTTCTCACTTTCCTCTCTCTCTCACATGTTTTCTCTTGCTCTGTCCCTCTCTGGTCTAAATAAATAAATAAATAAAACTAAATAAAATAATTTTTTAAAAGTTTTAAATATACACATTTAATCAACTAGTCTCAAACGTAAAGGTTAGCCAGTTCATGTAATATTGCCACAACTTCTTTTTTTTAATTTTTTTTTGAGGGGAGAGAGGTTTTTGCTATAGGGCACGTGCACTCACCAGAGAGACAGAAAGTGAGAAATCACCCCCTGGGGGGATGGCCACACTATAATCCCTTCTCCTCCATTCTCCTCTCGGGATCTTGGGCACGCACACACATACGCCCGGTGTGAATTTAAGCCACCGGGTCCGGGACTTGACTACATGGGGGTCCAGTGACATAGCCATTACGCCAACTGCTGATCCCAACCACAACTTATTTTATAAGCAATCTGAATATATATTTTTGCATTTTTAAAAGAATTGTTTAATTCTATTCGTTATTATTACTATTATTATTTTTAATTTGACCAGACAGAGAGAGAAAGGGAAAGCAAGAAAGCAAGCCACCAGGTCCGGGACTCGAACTGTGGCCAGCCACATGGGAATCCAGCACCTTTAACACCACACCACCTACCAGCCCTATTTTTGTGTTTCAAGAAAGATAAACTGGGAGGGACCAGCAGTTAGTGTAATGGCTATGTCACTGGACTCCCATGTAGTCGACCGCGGTTCACGTCCTGGACCCGGTGGCTTAAAACTCATGCCGGGCGCATATGCATGCGTGCCCACGATCCCAAGAGGAGAATGGAGGAGAAGGAATTGCGGTGTGGCCATCCCCCCTGGGAGTGATTTCTCGCTTTCTGTCTCTCTGTCTCTCTGTCTGTCTGGCTAGCGCACGCACCCTATGAAAAAAAAAAAAACCTCCAAAAAAAAAAAAAGGATAAACTGAGGACCAGCAGTTAGCGTAATGGCTGTGTCGCTGGACTCCCATGTAGTCGACTGCGGATCGCGTCCCGGACCTGGTGGCTTAAACTCACGCCGGGCGCGTGTGCATGCGTGCCCAAGATCCCGAGAGGAGAATGGAGGAGAAGGGATTGTGGCATGGCCATCCCCCCCGGGGGGTGATTTCTCACTTTCTGTCTCTCTGTCTCTCTCTGTCTGGCGAGCGCACGCACCCTACAGCAAAAACCTCTCAAAAAAAAAAAAATAATAAAGAAGGATAAATTGAGTCAAGCAAGGTGGACTGCAGTAAGTCCCCACCGTGATGCTGAGGCCACATGAGAAGACCCCAGAGTTGAGTCCCAAGGTCCCCTTGGGCTGTGTGTGTGCCATGACTGGCTGGCTGAGGTTGGGGATGAGGTCGCTGTGTGCAGAGCTTGTTGGAAGTGCCTCTCTTTCTCTTCAACTTGAAAAACATGCCAGGCTGTGTGTGTGTGTGTGTGTGTGTGTGTGTGTGCATGTGTGTGTGTGCGTGCTCAAAATCCTAGTAGGATGGAGAAGTGGAGGAGAAGGGATTGTGGTATGACCACTCTCCACTGTAGGGGTGCTTTCTCCCTCTCCCTCTCTCTCTCTGGCCAGCACAAACACCCTCTGGCGAAAAGAAAGAAAAAAAAGAAAAGAAGAAAAGAAAAGAGAAGAGAAGAGAAAAAAGAAAAGAAACGAGTATTGTGAGATGTGTAATTTTTAAAAAGAATTACTTGTTTAATTTTATTTATTCATTTATTTTTAATTTGACAGAGAGTGAGAGAGAGGAAGTGTGAAAGCAAACCACCAGGTCTGGGACCTGAACCGGGATCTGCCATTTGGGAATGTCCAGTGCCTTAACCACCATACCTACTGCTGGTCCCCTAGGAGATGTATAATTTTTAAGAAGAATTATTTAATTTTATTTTTCAAAATTTCCTATAGGGCATGTGCCCTCACCAGAAAGAGAGAGGGAAAATGGGAAAACAAGCTACCAGGTCTGGGACTCCGACCACCGTCAGCCATGTAGGAGTCCTGCTCCTTAACCACCACGCCACCTGCTGGCCCTGAGATGTGTCAAGTTTATGGAGCAGCATATAAAATGTGTGTGTGTGATTTAAATCATTGTGGGAATCTGTGCACCCAGCAGTGAGTGAAGAAACAGCATTGCCAACACCCATCTGTGTGTCCTGCCCCATCACGGGTCCCTCTCTCCCCTGAGGGGCGGCTACTGTCCTGACCTTGTGCTCATCACTCACTTGCCTTCCCCCAAAGCCCCAGTATCTATGTATATATCCCTAAAGAATATAGTATTTAGGGCTTTTTTATTTGTTTGAGAGGTTTTTGCTATAGGGCACGTGCGCTTGCCAGACAGAGACAGAGAGACAGAAAGCGAGAAATCACACACCCCCGGGGTGGTGGTGGGGGGGATGGTCAAGCAGCAATCCCTTCTCCTCCATTCTCCTCTCAGGATCCTGGGCACGCACGCACACACACCCAGCTTGAGTTTAAGCCACCGGGTCCGAGACTCGAACCATGGTCGGCTACATGGGAGTTCAGCGACATAGCCATTACACTAACGGCTGGTCTCCGTATTTAGTTTTTTGAAGATGAGAGTAGTAATCCCAAACCTGTTGGATAAGGGAAGAGAAATATTGCCACCAGCTGTTAAAGGCTCTTGGGGGAAGATTGGCCCAGCAGTTTCTGGGTCCTCGTCTGAGAACGTGGGAGACTCCCTCTGTCTGCAGTGACTCCTGGGAAACAGTTATTAGAACCCTCCCACCTGTTGGACCGAGTGCTGCTCACACCGCCGACGTGTGACCCAACAGGGGTGGCTGCTCTCTGAATTACCGTCCCTAGATAATGGGGTAATTATCATTGCCAACATAGGGTCAAGACAAGCCCATGGCTAGCAAGAACCTGTGTCAGGCTCCCCCAGCTACTCCGTGGCACGTAATGGCGCATTGGAGTGACAGTACTGACTATGTCTGCCCGGCCGACGGGCTCCCCCCACGTGTGGGCACAGCTGCCGTCTCTGCATTCCCCCGTGCTGTATCTCTTAGCTTACTCTCCGCTTTACAGGTCTTCCCGTTTCTTGCTGTACTCTCCCATGTTGATGAAGCTCCTGCTTCAGTAGTTTTTTAAGAAAAGGGGGCGGGACCAGCAGTTATCGTAATGGCTTTGTCGCTGGACTCCCATGTAATCAACCTCGATTCGAGTCCCGGACCCGGTGGCTTAAAACTCACACTTGGCGCGTGTGCGTGCGTGCCCAAGATCCCGAGAGGAGAATGGAGGAAAAGGGACTGCGGCGTGACCATCCCCCCTGGGAGGGTGATTTCTCACTTTCTGTCTCTCTGTCTCTCTCTGTCTTTCTGGTGAGCGCACGTGCCCTATAGCAAAAACCTCTCCCCAAAAAAGAGAGTGTGCCTCCTTTTTTAAATTGTGATTTCTGATTTCATATCTTCATTGTACATCTTTATGGAGTGCAGTGTGGTTTTTCAAAGCATACACACAGTATATAGTAATCAAATTAAGGGTATAGACATTCAATATTACATTATGTTGTGCACATTCAGTAATAGTTTTTTTTTTTCTTTTGGAAGGATGTATTCAATTATCGGTGGCTATTTATTTATTTATTCTGCTGTAGTGCACCATTCCATAACCTATTTCATTTATTTACATGTAGTCTTGCGCCTGTGAATCATTTTTTAGGGCCAGTCAATGGCATAGTGGTTAAGGTGCTGGGTCTCACATGGCTGACTGTGCTGTTCGAGTCCTGAACCTGGCGGCTTGAAAAGCACAGCAGGCACGTGTGCATGCGTGCCCACAATCCTGGAAGGAAAATGGAAGAGAAGGGACCTCAGTGTGGCCATCCACCCCTGGGTAATGCTTTCTCGTTTTCCCTCTCTCTCTTTCCCTCTCTCCTCTGTCTCTCTCCAGCAGGTATACACACCCTATAGCAGTTTTTCCCCCATCATTTTCTCCCAACCTCCACCCCTTCTGGGCCTTTTCTCCTAAAAACTTACCTTTTGTCTGTGTCACTTCTTTGGAACCAGAGTCTCTTCTAGATGATGTAAGTAGTAATGAATTCGTAGGTAAAATGAACAAGATTGGTTTAACACAGTTAACATGTTTATATACCAAGAGCACCTTAAATGACTAATCCTGTTGTTAGCATTTAAGGTGGGTGGAACTTTAACAAGAAGGGGATTTCGATTTCAGTGTTTCATACTGCTTATAGGTAGGCTCAGAATATTTTTCTTTCTTTTTTATTTTAAGTTTTGTTGGCTCAAAATATATTGATATTAAGATTCAATAAATAACATGGTCCCATTTGTCCAAGTGTCCCCAAATTTCACAAAGAAGAACTGAAGCTGTTTTCCCTGTATTCTGTTTTATCTATATACTTACATAGTAATTTAAAAATCTTTAGTGGGCCCGGCAGGTGGCGTGGTGGTTAAGGGTGCTGGAGTCCCACGTGGCCGACTGTGGTTCAAGTTTCAGACTAGGCGGCTTGCTTTCTCACTTTCCCTCTCTCTTTCTCTCTTTCTCACTCTGTCCCTCTCTGGTCAAATTAAAATAAATAAATAAATAAAGTTAAATAAAATAATTTTTTTTTTTTTTTTTTGCTACAGGGCGCGTGCGCTTGCCAAAGAGACAGAAAGAGACAGAGAGACAGAAAGTGAGAAATCACCCCCCAGGGGGGATGGCCACGCCGCAATCCCTTCTCCTCCATTCTCCCCTTGGGATCTTGGGCACGCATGCACACACACCCGGCATGAGTTTAAGCCACCGGGTCTGTGACTTGAACCACAGTTGACTATATGGGAGTTCAGGACATAGCCTTATGCTAACTGCTGGTCTTAATAAAATAATTCTTTAAAAAAATCATTAGTAAATTTACTTTTATTGTATACCATATTTTTAAAAGGACCAATTCCTTTCTCACTACATGAATATTCATTATTTTAAAAAAGCTGAAGTGGCTAACTTCACAAAGCTGGGCTTTCATGATACCCAACAACAGTAACTGAAATGCTTACTGAAATTCACACTTAGAGACAAAGACAAATGCCTCCGCTAGGTGGTTTCTAAATATACACGGGGCACATAGTTATTAGTGACTATCTGAGCAAGCTCTGTTCAGCTGAAGCTAATGAGGGAAAAGGCCAAGGAGCTGTTAAGTAGAGGTTTGTGCATTTAACTTTCGGGTTTTATGTGTCTATTTCTGGATCCTTCAGAAATGGAAATATTTTGAGACAGGATTTTTTTTTTTTTTGAAATAGAGATTTTTTCCTATAGGGCACATGTGCTCACTGGAGAAACAGAGACAGAGACAGAAAGCGAAAAATCACCCCCAGAGGAGATGGCCATGCCTCAGTCCCTTCTTCTCCATTCTTCTCTTGGGATCTTGGGTGCGCGCGTGCACACACACACACGCACACACACTCGGTGTGAGTTTTAAACCATTGGGTCTGGGACTTGAACTGGGGTCGACTATGTGGGAGCCCAGTGACGTGACCATTATGCTATCTGTTGGCTCCGAGATAGAATATGTTTTAGACTTTAGCACCTTCTAGGCAAGGAAAAGATGTACCTTTCATTCTCTGGCCTAGTGCTACCACCAAATTTCATCCCCCTCAAAAATAAATCTTAAGTCTAAGTAAATGCTACAGTTTCCTACAGTAAAAACTTTCATTAAGTTTCCTCTAATTTCGTTTGGTTTTGTCTCAAATTTTTCCTTCTGTCTCTCTCTCTTTTTTTTTTTAATCAGTAGATTTTTGCCATAGGAAGTATACACTTGTGGAGAGAGAGAGAGATGAAGAGAGAGAGAGAGAGAAAGTGAAAAAAACACCCTCCTAGGAGTGTGGTCATAGTACAATCCCTTCTCCTCCATTCTCCTCTAGGGATTTTGGGCACATATGCACATGTGTCTGCTGTGTTTTTCTTTCTTTTTTTTGGAGAGGTTTTTGCTATAAGGGCATGTGCGTGCACCTGAAAGACAGAAAGCAAGAAATCACCCTCCAGAGGGAATGCCCACACCATAATCCCTTCTCCTCCATTCTCCTCTCGGGATCTTGGGCACGCATGCACATGTGCCTGGTGTGAGTTTAAGCCACCGGGTCCGGGACTCAAACCACGGTCGACTACATGGGAGTCCAGCGACATAGCCATTACGCCACCTGCTGGTCCCCGTCTGCTGTGTTTTTCAAGTCTCTGAGGCTGAGACAAGAACCATAGAGTTGACCACGTGGTGTCTAGCACCTTAACCGCCATGCCATTCGCTGGTCCAAATTTATTCTTTGAGATAACATATTGTGAGGAAAAACTAAGCTATTAAATACTACTACTTTTGGGACCAGCAGATCACATAATGGTTACGTTGCTGGACTACCACAATGCCATTCGTGGTTTGAGTCCCAGACCCAGCAGCTTGAAACACACTGGGTGCGTGTGCATAAATGCCCAAGATCCCAAGAGGAGAATGGAGGAGAAGGGACTGCAGCATGGCCATCCCCCCTGGGGGGTGATTTCTCACTTTCTGTCTCTCTGTCTCTCTCTGCCTCTCTGGCCAGTGCATGCACCCTATAGCAAAAACCTCTCTAAAATTACAATAATAATATTGCTTTCGCTTTATTTGAGCTTAGAGGAAAATGTGATTATACGAAAGTACTTACCTATATGTGTCAGTTATATGTTCAGGGATGACCTGTAGCCAAAGCACAATATCTATTTTGCTTCCCATATTCTATAAGGAGAAAGTTCATATGGTAATCATGGAGACTGCTGCTCAAATGGTCCCAAAGACTATAAAAGTTGAAAGACGATGGGGACCGGCAGGTGGCATGGTGGTTAAGGAGCTGGACACTCCCACATGGCTGACCACGGTTCTAGTCTCGGACCTGGTGGCTTGCTTTCTCACTTCCCTCTCTCTGGTCAAATTAACATAAAATGAATAAATAAATAAAGTTAAGTATAAGTAATTCTTAAAAAAAAAGTTGAAAGACGAAAAGAAGTGTTCATGGTCTCTAAAATCAGTCTTATTTATACTTTTGCACTCTGTTTTGCTGTTCAACCATATTTATAGAATATAATTTTTTCTCTCAGTGGGAAAAATAAAACTACATTAGGTATCAAATAAATACAGTCTAAAATAGAGTTAGACAACAGTCAATTAAGAAATACTTTCTCTCTCTATCTTCTTTTTTTATTTTTTGGAGAGGTTTTTGCTATAGGGCACGTGCTTCGCCAGACAGACAGACAGAGAGAGACAGAGAGACAAAAAGCAAGAAATCACCTCCCAGGGTGGATGGCCATGCCGCAATCCCTTCTCCTCCATTCTCCTCTCAGGATCTTGGGCACGCATGCACACGTGCCCAGCATGAGTTTTAAGCCACCAGGTCCAGGACGCGAACTGCAGTGGACTACATGGGAGTCCAGCGACATAGCCATTACGCTAACTGCTGGTCCTGAAATACTTTCCCTTTTTAAATTTTAGTTTTATTATTCTTATTTTATATATGTGTGTGTGTGTGTGTGTGTGTGTGTGTGTGTATATATATATACACATATATATATATATACACACCTATATACTAATTTGCAGTAGGACACATCTGTTCACCAGAGGGAGTGAGAAACCAAGGTGACAGGTCCAGGACTCAAACCACAGTTGGCCACAAGGGAGTCCAGTGGCTTAACCACCACACCACCTGCTGGCCCAATACTTTTATTTTTTATGAGCTAGGTACTGATTCAGGAAGATAGCGATGGAGGACATGACTTCTAGATTCCCCTTTCAGTAAGAAGCAGGCAGGATTCATACTTTTACTTTCTTAAACTCAATCATTTTTAAACCTAAAAAACTTTTTTTTAACATTGATTTATTTATTGTGATTTTTTTTTCTTAGCCTCTGGATCTGGGACTTGAACTGTGGCCAGCCCTTTAAGAATTCAGCATCTTAACCACTAACAGCAGGCAAGATTCTTGGGATTTCTCCTCTCAACCCAGCAGCCATGGCTGGGGCTAATTGCTAACTGTCAGGCCTAGGGTGAGCCTGGAGGTGCTCATTAAAGACAGCCTTTGCCTTTAAGGAGCTCACGTAGGCGTGGGTAAGAAACCGCACAGTGGTCTGGACAGACAGGACAAGAGCACAGAGTCCCTCCAGGTCTAGTTCTCCTCTAACTTGTGATTCCATAAATTGCTCATCTGTAAAATGGGCTTACTGGGACTTAATTGGTAGCTTCACTGTGAACGTTAAATCTCGCCACAGAGCCAGCCTCCTGTGGGCTGGGCGTCGCCACCCAGCAGTGACAAGCCCATTTCACGGCTCAGAGGGCTGACAAATTACTACGTGTCTGGGAGTTTCGGGGCCACGGGGGAGATTTCAAACCTCAGATGTAAATGTGGTAAGTTCTGTGTGTGAAGTAAAAACAGCTTGTCCTGAAGGACGATAGAAAGGATACCGGGCAGGGTGGGGGGTGGGAGGTACAGGCAACCCCGAGGTGAGGTCTGAAGGAGTTCGTCTGCAGGTGGACGAAAGAGCTGGCCTTGGTCTGGCTCCATGGCCTGGTGGTTAAGAGAGCTGGTGTTTGGGACCAGCAGTTAGCATAATGGCTATGTCGCTGGACTCCCATGTAGTCGACCGCGGTTCGAGTCCCAGACCCGGTGGCTTAAACTCACGCTGGGCATGTGTGCGTGTGTGCCCAAGATCCCGAGAGGAGAATGGAGGAGAAGGGATTGCGGCGTGGCCATCCCCCCTGGGGGGGTGATTTCTCACTTTCTGTCTCTCTGTCTCTCTCTTTCTGGTGAGCGCATACACCCTATAGCAAAAACCTCTCAAAAAAAGAGAGAAAGAGTGGGTGTTCAACCATGTGGCCAATCCCGCAGTTCAAGTCTCAGTGCTATGGCTTGGGACACATGCTGGGCACACACGTGTGCTTGCCCAGGGATCCGACAGGGTGGAGAAGTGGAAGAGGGGCTATTGCATGGGGACCTTTGCGGGGGGCTTTTTCCCACTGCATCTCTCTCTGGAGAGTGTGTGCACCCTCTGGCAAAGTTAAAGTGGAGGTAAAGACCCAGTGTCTACAGCAGAAGACAGTGGGTGGCCAGGGAGGTTAGAGAGGGGAGCCCGCTGTGCAGCGGGACCGCAGGGACTTCGTAGACCCAGACCTGCTCAGGGACATGGAACCTGTGGTACCAGCCTACTCCGTGCGCCTTGTAAAACCTATGACCCCATCTCAGAATAATGTGGGTCTTTTTTAATGTTTGACTTTTTAAAGTTTATTTATTTCTTCTATGAGTGAGAGAAAAGCAACGTGTACAACAGGGTCCTGATACCACAGCCCACCCTGATCCAGCCCGTGATCGTGGGCAAGCCTGTGCCTGGCATATTGAGGGACGTTTCTGGACTTGAACCAGGAACCTTTCCACGTGGGACCGCCCTGCAGGAGAGTATTGCCTCTTACTACCTCTGCACCATATCGGGCTACAGAACAATGCTTTTTTTTTTTTTTTTTTTTTTGAGAGGTTTTTGCTATAGGGCACCTGCGCTCGCCAGAAAGACAGAGACAGATAGGAAGACATCACCCCCCAGGGGGGATGGCCACGCTGCAATCACTTCTCCATTCTCCTCTGGGGATCTTGGGCACGCATGCACACGTGCCCTGCGTAAGTTTAAGCCACTGGGTCTGAGACTCAAACCACAGTAGACTACATGGGAGTCCAGTGACATAGCCATTATGCCAACTGCTGGTCCCATTTTTTTTTTTTAAGAATTATTTTATTGGGGGACCAACAGTTAGCGTAATGGCTATGTCGCTGGACTCCCACTCGACCGCGGTTCAAGTCCTGGACCTGGCGGCTCAAACTCATGCCGGGCACGTGTGCGTGCGTGCCCAAGATCCCAAGAGGAGAATGGATTGCGGCATGGCCATCCCCCCTGGGGAGTGATTTCTTGCTTTCTATCTCTCCGTCTCTCTCTGTCTGTCTGGCGAGCGCACGTGCCCTCTAGCGAAAACCTCTCAAAAAAAAAAAAAAAAAAAGAATTATTTTATTTAACTTTATTTATTTATTTATTTCAGTTTGACCATAGAGGGACAGAGAGAGAGAGAGAGAGAGAGAGAGAGAGAGAGAGAGAGAGAGAAAGCAAGCTGCTGCTAGGTCCAGAACTCGAACCATGGTTGGCCATGGGGGAATCCGGTGCCTTTAACCACCCTGCCACCTGCTGGCCCCCTATTTTAGTTTTTATATATTTATTTTTACAGAGATTTTTTGCTATGGGGTGCGTGTGCTTGCTGGAGAGACAGAGACAGAAAGTGAGAAATCACCCCTCAGGGGGATGACCGTGCCGTAACCCCTTCTCATGCATGCTCCTCTTGAAATTTTGGGCACTCACGCACATGCACACAGTGTGAGTTTTAAGCTGCCAGGTCCAGGACTTGAACTGTGGTTGACTACGTGGAAGTCCAGGGATGTAACCATTATACCATCTGCTGGTCCCCAGAGCAGTGTTTTTAAATGTATAAAGTGCAAGCTATTCTATTGCAGTGCGGTTATCAGAATACTGAAAACACAAGTACAGTATGTATGTATTTATCAATCTACTACTACAATAAGGTCTAGCAGGGGTATAACCACTACTGTAATTTTGTAGTAGCAGTGTGGATAAAGAATGTTTATGATAGCTGCCATAACTGGAATGTCTGTGAAAATATCTGATTTGTACTGGTTGTAGGGTCACAGATATCACTAATCATACTGGGGTTTATTGCCTATATCCATCATTGGTGGAAATCCTACTTTTTTTTTTTTTTGGAGAGGTTTTCGCTATAGGGCGTGTGCACTCGCCAGACAGACAGAGAGAGACATAGAGACAGAAAGCGAGAAATCACCCCCTGGGGGGATGGTCACGCCGCAATCCCTTCTCCTCCATTCTCCTCTTGGGATCTTGGGCACGCACGTACACGTGCCCGGCGTGAGTTTTAAGCAACCGGGTCCGGGACGCGAACCGCGGTCAACTACGTGGGAGTCCAGCGACATAGCCATTACGCGAACTGCTGGTTCCCGGAAATCCTAAATTTTTGAAAAAGAATTATTTATTTATTTTAATTCCATTTATTATTATTATTATTATTATGTTTTTTTTTTTAATTTTACCAGACAGAGTGAGAGAGAAAGGGAAAGTGAGAAAGCAAGCCAGCAAGCCACCAGGTCCAGGATTCAAACCATTGTCGGCCATGTGGGAGTCCAGCATCTTTAACCACCATGCCACCTGCCAGCCCTGAAATCCTCAATTTTGATTCCAAACTAGTAAAAATAAAGTTGTCTTTCTTTCTGCATCCAAGTTCAAGGAACCGCAGATCCCAGATGATGAACCTCCGGTTTTAGAGTATGGCTCCTCAGCAGGGTCCCCTGCCTTAGGTCACAAGCTTCTGCCTCTAATCTGGTGTCTAGTTTGGAAATGCAGACATCCAATCAAGCCATTTCTCTCCTTCAAACTCTTCACTATGGGGCCAGCAGATGGCATAGTGGTTATGTCACTGGACTCTCACATGGGGGATCATGGTTCAAGTCCCAGACCTGGTGGCTTGAAACTCACCAAGCACATGTGCATGCGTGCCCAGGATTCCAGGAGGAGAAAGGATTGTGGCATGGCCATCTCCCCGGGGGTGGGGGGTGATTTCTCACTTTCCATCTCACTGTCTTTGTCTTTTTCTCTCTCTCTCTCTCTGGCGAGTGCATGCACCCTATGGCAAAAACCTCTACAAAACAAAACAAACTCTTCACTAGTGGGCCAGCAGGTGGTGTGGAAGTTAAGGTGCTGGATCCCACATGGTTGAAGCCTGGACCTAGTAGCTTGAAAAAAATCACACTGGACACGTGTGTGTGCATACCCAAAATCCCAAGAGGAGAATGGAGTAGAAGAGATTGCGGCATGGCCCTCCCCTAGGGAGTGATTTCTCTTTCCCTCTCTCTCTCTCTGTGTGTCTCTCCTCGGCCAGTAAACATGCCGTACAGCAAAACTAAAACAAAACAAAACAGAAAACTCTTCACTAGTTCCTGCTGCCTTTAACTAAATTCTTTGTAGTGATTTATAGTCCCTTTAGGATGTCTCTCTCCAGCTCCCCCACTCCTGTTCCCTTCCCAGCCAAACAGAGCTTGTCAAACACTTGCCTCCCTCGTGCTTTTTGTCTGACTAGAATCCTCTTCTTGAACTCTACCTTTTCTTGGCTGGGTAAACGCCTTAGTCATCAGCTTCTCCAGAAATCTGACTTAGCATCTGCATGGCTTGTGGCCTCGTGGGGTTTGCATCACACAGGGGAAGACGGAGAATGAAACAGGTAATGATAACACGATGTGAGAACTGCTGTGCGCGCTGTTTTGTCCCCAGGGTTTTTACACATCGCCTGTGACAGGACCTGCCTGGCGCCGAGGTGCTGCACAGCTGCGCAGGGCGGAGCCCACGCTGTCCGTGTGGACCGGCCCCTGGAGCTGTGTAACCACCAGCTCTGGCTGGTTGTGTTTTTCTGAGGAACAAACACAGGGGCCAGTCCTGTGGCCTGGGGTTAAGTCACATGGCTGACAGCCTGTTCTGAACCTCAGCCCTGGTGTCTTGAGAAACACACTGGGCGTGTGTGTGTGTGTGTGTGCGTGTGTGTGTGTGTGTGCCCCAAATCCCAGCAGTATGGAGAAATGGAGACGAGATTGTGGCATGACCATGCGTCACTGCGGTGCTTTCTCCCTCTCTGTCTGGCAAGTGCATGCGGCCGTTGGCTTAAAGAAGAAGGAAAATGAAAACGAGTGAGTGAAGTGAGTGAGGGGCTCCCATGGGTGAGAGTCCTGTGGGGTGGTTCATGAGAAGATTGATAAAAGATGCAAGAATGCAGGTAAATCGGGAAAGAATGCAGGTATAAAGGATGGTGTAGTGCCAAAAATAAAACACGGACAATTTACACATCTCAGTAAAACTTAGAACTATTAACAAATGTGCACAATATAACGTGATGTTCAATGGGGAAAAGAGGAAAATAGCAGATCTTTGATTTGATTATTACACTGTCTGCATGGCTTGAGCCCCCCCTCTTTTTTTTTTTTCATTTTGCCATAGGGTGCATGCGCTCGCCAGAGGAAAAAATAAACAGAGAGGGGCCAGCAGATGTTGTGGTGGTTGGAGCACTGGACTCCCACATGGTCCACCGTGATTCGAGTCCTAGGCCTAGTGGCTTGAACATTACACAAAACATGTTTGTGCGTGTGCGCAAAATTCTAAGAGGAAAATGGAAGAGAGGGGATTACAGGTGTACGGCTGTCCCCCAAGAGGAATGATTTCTCACTTTTCATCTTTCTGTCTTTCTCTGTTTCTTGTCTGTCAAGTGCACATACCCTCTGGTGAAACCTCTTTAAAAAAAAAAAAGGAGGGGGGCTGGCAGGTGGCGTGGTGGTTAAAGCTGCTGGACTCCCACATGGTCCACCATGGTTCGAGTCCTGGACATGGCGGCTTGCTTTCTCACTTTCCTTCTCTCTGTCTCTTGCTCTGTCCCTCAATGGTCAAATTCAAATAAATAAATAAACAAATAAAATTAAATTAAAAAAAAAAAAAAGGAGGGGACCAGCAGGTGGCGTGGTGGATAAGGTGCTGGACAATCCCATATGGCTGACCATGGTTCAAGTCCCGGACCTGGTGGCTTGCTTTCTCACTTTCTCTCTCTCTCTCTCTCTCTCTCTCTCTCTCTCTCTGTATGTGTGTGTGTGTGTGTCTGGTCATATCAAATTTAAAAAATAAATGAATGAATAAATAAAATTTAAAAAAATAAAAAGGAAAAGACTGAGAGAGAGAAAGTGAGGAAACAACCCCTAGGGGAGGTAGCCATGTCATAAGCCCTTCTCCATTCTCCTCTCAGGATTTTGGGCACACACGCACATGCACACAAACATGCACACGCACACACCTGGTATGCTTTCCAAGCTGCCAGGTCTGGGACTCGAACTGTGCGGTTGTCCACGTGGGATCCAGCCACCTTAATCACCATACCACTGGCGACCCCTAAAAATCATTTCATAGCCTACACAGATATACATCAATTATATGTAAACCAGAAACCCTAAGTTTTTAATTTTTCTTTTTTTTAGAGGTTTTTGCTATAAGGCGCGTGTGCTCGCCAGACAGACAGAGAGAGACAGAGAGATAGAAAACGAGAAATCACCCCCCAGGGGGGATGGTCACGCTGCAATCCCTTCTCCTCCATTCTCCTCTGGGGATCTTGGGCACGCACGCACACGCGCCTGGCGTGAGTTTAAGCCACCGGGTCCGGGACACAAACCTTGGTCGACTATGTAGGAGTCCAGCGACATAGCCATTATGCCATCTGCTGGTCCCTGAATTTTTAAATTTTGCCAGAGGATGCACGTGCTCACCAGAGAGAGAGACAGAGGAAAGTGAGAAAGTAAGAGGCAGCTGGAGGACAGCCATGCTGCGCTACCTCCTCCAGTCTCCACTTGGGATTTGGGGCACACAGGTGCACACGCTGAGTGTTTTTCAAGCCACCACATCTGGGACATAAACTGCACAGTCATCCATGTGGGATCCAACCACCTGAACCATCATGCCACCAGGTGGCCTGAAGTCATGATTTAAAAAACTTAATTAATGGGGCCAGCAAGTGGTGTAATGCTTAGGGCATTGGACTCCCATGTAACCAACTGTGGTTCAAGTCCTGTACCTGGCAGCTTACAACTCACACTGGGGCATGTGAGTGCATGCCCAGAGTCCCCAAAAAAGAATAGAGAAGGGATTGCAGTGTGGCCATTCCCCCTGAGTGGGGTGATGGGGTGATTTCTTGTTTTCTGTCTGTCTGTCTCTGTGTCTCCTGCAAGCGCATGCACCCTATAGCAATAATCTCTCCAAAAGTTGATTAATTTTTACAAAAAGAATCCTGTAGCGACTGAATTTAGATAGGAATCATTTTTGGATCATGTGTACTCAGTTTTTTTTTTTTTTTTAATAAGTTTTTGCTATAGGGCACGCACACTTGCCAGAAAGACAGAGAGAGACAGAGAGAAAGAAAGCAAGAAATCACCCCCCCAGGGGGATGGCCACGCCACAATCCCTTCTCCATTCTCCTCTCTGGATCTTGGGGATGCACACACATGCGCCCGGCATGAGTTTAAGCTACTGGGTCCAGGACTTGAACCACGGTCGACTACATGGTAGTCCAGTGACATACCCATTACACCAACTGCTGGTCCCTGTACTCAGTTTTTTAAATTAGTGATTTTAATTTTTCTGTGTGTGTATGTATATTTACTTATAACCTAGAAGAAGAAAAGAGTATGTCCTTTATTTTAGATTTTTTCACTTGCGCTTGCTAGAGAGACACAGACAGACAGTGAAAGGGCCAGTGAGAAATATAAAAGTATGAAAAGTTTATAGGAGGGAACCAGCAGTTAGCATAATGGCTATGTCGCTGGACTCCCACGTAGTCGACTGCGGTTTGCGTCCCGGACCCGGTGGCTTAGAACTCACGCCGGGAGCGTGTGCGTACATGCCCAAGATCCCGAGAGGAGAATGGAGGAGAAGGGATTGCGGCGTGACCATCCCCCCTGGGGGGTGATTTCTCACTTTCTGTCTCTATGTCTCTCTCTGTCTGTCTGGTGAGCGCATGCGCCCTATAGCAAAAACCTCTCCCCCCCCCAAAAAAAAAAAAAGTTTATAGGAAACCTGAAAAATTTCATGAAATACACAAAAAGAAAAATGCACAAACATTTCCATGACTGGATGGAACAATCTTGGGGTATTTTCTACCAATGGCAGGTGAAGTTGTTTATAGACCATGTAGAATATGTACCTGTGGGCCAGCGGGCACAGGTGGTTAAGGAGGCTCATGGCTTTGTAGACCTGGGGGCCCTGACTGTGTAGGACAAGTCCCAGACCTGGGGGCATGAGAACCATGCTAGGCACATGTGTGTGAATGCCCAAAATCCCAAAGGGAGCGAGAAAGGAGAGGCAGGGTTGGTGATGTGACCACTCCCCAAAGGGGATGCTTTTTCACTTTCTCTCTCTGTCTCTGTCTCCAGTAAGTGCCTATGCCCTGTGGCCAAGAAACAAAACAAAACAAAACAAACAACACAAAACAAACAAGATCTGTACTTGCACACTGATTATAGAACTATTAGATGTGTACAACGTATTGAATGTATAGGTATCATTGAGATGCGTTTTTTTCTTTGTGAATTCTGTCATTTAGCAAATAAGGAGATTTGACAGAAGAAAGCCACAATCAGCTAGAGTGAACTTTTTTTTCTCTCTCTCTTTTTTTTTTTTTTTGGAGAGGTTTTCGGTATAGGGCGCGTGCGCTCGCCAGACAGACAGAGAGAGACATAGAGACAGAAGGCGAGAAATCACCCCCCAGGGGGGATGGTCACGCCGCAATCCCTTCTCCTCCATTCTCCTCTCGGGATCTTGGGCATGCATGCACACGTGCCCGGCGTGTCCGGGACGCGAACCGCGGCCGACTATGTGGGAGTCCAGCGACATAGCCATTACGCTAACTGCTGGTTCCCTAGAGTGAACTTTCGAAAAGGTAAATTAGGTCATGTCATGTTCCTGCTTAAAACATTCAAAGGATTCTCACTGAGTAATTTTTATTTCGCTTAAAAGATTTTTTGGGACCAGCCTGTGGCATGGTGGTTAAGGTAGCTGGATCCCACCTGGTCAACCATACTGTTTAAGCCCCAGGCCCAGTGGCTTAAAAAACTTACCAGGTAGGGGGCAGTAGGTGGTGTACTGGTTAAAGGCACTGGACCCCCACATGGCCCACGGAGGTTCGAGTCCCGGACCTGGCAACTTCTTTCTCCCTTTCCTTCTCTCTTTCTCTCTTCTCTCTCTCTTTCTCGTGTCAAATTAAAATAAATTAATACATAAATAAAGTAAAATAAAATAATTCTTAAAAAAAAAAATTACACCAGGTGCATGTGCACGCATGCCAAAATCCCGAGAGGAGAATGAAAGGGAGAGAACTGTGGCGTGGCCGTCCTCCCCAAAGTGATTTCTCACTTTCTCTCTCTCTGGTGAGCACATGTGCCCTACAGTTAAAATTAATAATAATAATAAAAAATAAAAAGTTTTGTTGAAAGATAATACATATAGCATAAAATTCACTTTTTAAAAGTTTTTCATATTTTTAAATTATAACCATGGCGGGGCATGGTCGTGCCACAATTCCTTCCCCTTCCTCTCCCTGCTTTCAGGACAGAATCATACATGCACCCACCCCTGGTGTGTTTTTCAAACTGCAGTCGGCCATGTGGGATCTGGCTCCCTTACCACCAACTATGGGGTTAGGCCTGTTTAAGTCTTTTAAGGTCTCCTGTAATTCTTTTTGTTTGTTTGTTTGTTTTTGTTCATTTGTTTTGCCATAAGGCAAGGGTGCTTGCAGGAGAGAGACAGAGAGAAGGAAAGTGAGAAATCATCTCCCTGGGGATGGCCATGCTGCAATCCCTTCTTCTCCATCCTGCTGTTGGGATTTGGGGCCCACACATACACACACACATGTCTGGTGTGAGTTTTAAGCCACCAGATCTGGGGCTCGAACCATAGTGAACCATTTGGGATTCAGCTGCCTGAAACACTACGCCACCTACTGGCCTCAAGTGTTTTTTTTTTTTTTTTTCTTTTTCCTGAGAGAGATTTTTGCTATAGGACATGTATACTCTCCAGAGAGACAGAAAATTATAAATCTCCCTTCCTGGGGGGCGGGGAATGGCATACCACAATTCCTTCTCCTTCACTCTTGGGATTTTAGGTATGCATACACGTGCACCTGGTATGAGTTTAAGCCGCTGGGTCCGGGATTTGAACTTCAGTTGACTATGGGGGATTCCAGTGACATAACCATTCTGTCATCTGCTGGTCCGGATTTTAGTATCTTTTAATGATGCTAGAATCAGTTACAGTAGTAGTTGTAAAATGATGATTTTTCTAAAGAGAATCGCATTTCCTGTGCTTTTTACAGCTGTATCCTCCACGTGCGGAATGAGGTAGACCCTGAGTGAACACTTGTTGCATAAGTGAATGAAAATCTACCTAGTACAGGGTAAGTCAACCACAGATCTTGTCAAAACGGCAGCAAGGTGGTACGTTATGTTGGTGTTAGGGATAGAACTTTGGCTGTTCCTGAGTGGATTATCAGATTGAGGCTGGCAAAATATGGCCACGGGACCAAATCTGGTCTGCCACTGGTTACTGTGTTGATCCACAAGCTAAAAAGGATTTTTAGATTTTGTACATTATTGACAGAAAAAAAATCAAAATAAGAGTAATGTTATCAGGCCAGCCCATGGCCCAGTGGTTGAGGCAACTGGATTCCACATGACCAAATGCACATTTCGCACCCCAGACCTGGCAGCTCAAGAGATACACCAGGAAGTGTAAGTGTTCAAAACCCTGAAAGGGAGAAATGGAGGAGAAGGGATTGCGGATGACTATGGCCCATGGGGGCTACTTGTCCACTTTCCTTCTCTCCTTCTCTCTCTGTCTCTCTTTGCCAAGCACACACATCATCTGGCAAAATTATATGTATATCATGATGTGAAAATAACATGAAATTCAAAAATTTCAGTGTTTGTCAGTAAAGTTTTTTAAAAGGATTATTTGCTTAATTTTATTCATTGTCATTATTTTCTTTAATTTGACCAGAGAGAGAGGGAAATTGAGAAAGCAAGCCAACAGGTCCAGGACTTGAACAGCAGTCGGCCATGTGGGAATCCAGCGCCTCCACCACCATGCCACCTGCTGGGCCCTCATCAACAAAGTTTTATTGGAACACAGCTACTCTCACTGAATTACACATTATTGCTGATTTCTCACTGCAGTGGTTGAACTGAGTAGTCACAACAGAAATCCCATGGTCCACAAGGCCTAAAATATTTACAGTCTTACCTTTTATGGAAAACATTTATGGGGCTAGCAGGTGGCATGGGTGGTTGAGGCATTGGACTCCCCACATGGCTGACTGTGGTTCAAATCCCAGACCTGGAAGCTTGCTTTCTTGATCTCTCTCTCTCATCAAATTGAATAATAATAATAATAATAATAATTAAGCTTTTGGCTCTCTGAGTAGCACCATGGCGGTTGGCAAGAATAAGCGCCTTACGAAAGGCGGCAAAAAGGGAGCCAAGAAGAAAGTGGTTGATCCATTTTCTAAAAAAGATTGGTATGACGTGAAAGCACTTGCTATGTTCAACATAAGAAATATTGGGAAGACACTGGTTACCAGGACTCAAGGAACCAAAATTGCATCCGATGGCCTTAAGGGCCGCGTGTTTGAAGTGAGCCTTGCAGATCTGCAGAATGACGAAGTCGCATTTAGGAAATTCAAGCTAATTACTGAGGACGTTCAGGGCAAAAACTGCCTGACTAACTTCCATGGCATGGATCTCACCCGTGACAAAATGTGTTCCATGGTCAAAAAATGGCAGACCATGATTGAAGCTCATGTCGATGTCAAGACTACCGATGGTTATTTGCTGCGTCTCTTCTGTGTTGGGTTCACTAAAAAACGCAACAATCAGATACGGAAGACCTCTTACGCCCAGCATCAGCAGGTCCGCCAAATCCGGAAGAAGATGATGGAAATCATGACCCGGGAGGTGCAGACAAATGACTTGAAAGAAGTGGTCAATAAACTGATTCCAGACAGCATCGGAAAAGACATAGAAAAGGCCTGCCAGTCCATCTACCCTCTCCACGATGTCTTCGTCAGGAAAGTCAAAATGCTGAAGAAGCCCAAGTTTGAATTGGGAAAACTCATGGAGCTTCATGGTGAAGGTAGTAGCTCTGGAAAAGCTACTGGGGATGAGACGGGCGCCAAAGTTGAACGAGCTGATGGATATGAACCACCAGTCCAAGAATCTGTTTAAAGTTCAGACTTTTAATAGTGACAAATAAAAAGTCCTATTTGTGACAGTTTCCATCTGAACATTCTTTTTAAGTAACCTGAAAGCTTGGTGAATCGGATACTGATTTGAAAATGGTTTTTTGACCTGTGTGAGTTTTATTAAATAGTTGAAAGGGAAAAAAAATAATAATAATTAATAAAGTAAAATAAATAATTCTTTTTTAAAAAAGAAAATATTTCTGACTCCTGCAGTAGATCTGACTTTTTTGACAGGGCAGTGTTTTGCACATGGAAGTCATTATGGGTGCTAGACTCCCACATAGCCATCCATGGTTCGAGTCCTGGACCTGGTGGCTTGCTTTCCCTGTCTCTCTCTCTCTCTCTCTCTCTCTCTCACCCTCACTCTCGCTCTGTCCCTTTCTGGTCAAATTAAAATAAATAAATAAATAAATAAAGTTAAATAAAATAATTCTTTTTTTTTTTTAAAGAAGTCATTCATTACATTTTTTTTTCAGTTTATTTTATTTATCAGAGAGCATGTGCACACACATGAGAGAGAGAGAGAGACAGAGACAGAGAGAGCGGGAGACCTGTGACGGGGCTTACCACATGTGATCTGCTTCCCCCCTCCAGCTTGCTGAGATCCCAGGCGTGGGTACCTGGTGTTTCAGGTTGACTGGGCCTCTGACCCCACTGTTGGCCACCTGGCTTCCAGCACTGCCGTTCAGCCTGCTCCCTCCTGTGCCACCAAGGCTGGGCTTTTCTTTCTTTCTCTCTCTCTCTCTCTCTCTCTTTCCTTCCTTCCTTCCTTCCTTCCTTCCTTCCTTCCTTCCTTCCTTCCTTCTCTCTCTCTCTCTCTCTCTCTCTCTCTCTCTCTCTCTCTCTTTCTTTCTTTCTTTCTTTCTTTTTTACAGTGTGAGAGAGAGCAAGACGGAGGAGTGGAGCTAGAGAGAGGTGTCTCTGACGGGGTCTTGCTGTTGTGACCTCTGCCCCCGCCCCTAGGGAGCCAGCATCCTGGGAGCATGCCACCACACCCAGGCACCAAACCAGGCATCCCCTGTGTCTGCAGCCTCTCATGGCGGTGCCTAGGGCACCGTGCCTAGCACGTGCCCACTGTGCCTGGGCCCTTAGTACATGTTTATTTTTTCTGAATCCTTGGCCTGAATCTATACAACTACTACCTTTTCAGAGAGTAGCATCTTTTTTTTTTTTTTAAAGAAGTTTTTGCCTTAGTGCACATAAACTCACCAGAGAGAGAGACAGACAGACAGACACAGTGAGAGAGAAAGTGAGAATCACCCTCCAGGGGGAATGGCTACGCCTCAGTCTCCTCTCTGTATTCTCCTCCTGAGATCTGGGCACACACACACATATGCACCCAGCATGATTTTCAAGCAACTGGGTTCAGGACTCGAACTGTGGTCGGTCATGTGGGAGTCCAGTGACGTACCCACTATGTCATCTGCTGGCAGGCCGAACGTGTTGAGTGCCACAGGGAAGTCACAGTTTATATGACATTGGCTTCAGGGCAAAACAGAATTTGTTAAGCTGGAATAGTTAGAAGTCTTCTGGAGGAGACGATGGTGGCATGGCGGTTAAGGTGGCTGGATCCCATGTGGCCAAGTGAGTGGTTCAAGTCCTGGGTATGATGGCTTGAAAAACACATTAGGCACATGTGCATGAGTGCCCAGGGTCCCGAGAGTGAATCGAGGAAGAGGGACTGTGGCATGGCCGTATCCCCCTGGGGGGGTGGTGTCTCACTTTCCTGTGTATATATCCCTCCTGAGAGTGCATGCACCCTATGGTAAAAAACAGGGGAACCAGCAGTTAGCGTAATGGATATGTCACTGGACTCCCACGTAGTCGACCGCGGTTCGCGTCCCGGACCCGGTGGCTTAAATCTCACGCCGGGCGCGTGTGCGTGTGTGCCCAAGATCCCGAGAGGAGACTGGAGGAGAAGGGATTGCGGCGTGACCACCCCCCCGGGGGGTGATTTCTCACTTTCTGTCTCTCTGTCTTTCTGTCTTTCTGGCGAGCACACGCGCCCTATAGCAAAAACCTCTCAAAAAAAAAAAAAAAAAAAATGCCAGGCCAGGACCAGCAGATGGCATAATGTTTACGTAGCTGGACTCCCACGTAGTCGACTGTGGTTTGCGTCCTGGGGCTGGCAATTTAAAACTCATGCCGGGCCTGTGTGCGTACATACCCAAAATCCTGAGAGGAGAATGGAGAAGGAATTGTGGTGTGGCCATTCCCCCTGGGGGTGATTTCTGACTTTTTGTTTCTGTCCAGCAAGCACATGCGCCCTATAGCAAAAAGTCTCTATTAAAAAAAAAAAAAAAATCCAGGCAGGGTCCAGCAGAAGGCCTAGTAGTTATGTCACTGGACTCCTACATGGGTGACTGGGGTTTGGTCCTGGACCTGGTAGCTTGAAAATCACACTGGGTGCTTCTGCATGTGTGCCCAAGATCCCGTAAGAATGGAGGAGAATGGATTGCGGTGGCATAGCCATCACCCTGGGGGTGATTTCTCACTTTCCCTCTCACTATCTCTGTCTGTCTATCTGTTTCTCTCTCTGGCCAACACATACGTGTGAAGGCCAAAATCTCTTAAAAAAAAAAAAAAAAAGCCAGGCCTGCTGGGGCAACCCCTAAACTTAGCTGGGAAGTTGAGGCAGGGGTTCGAGACATAGTGAGACTTGAAATAAAAAGAATATAGACAACATCTGAATGTAAACAGGAAGGGCTCTGAAGCTTAGAACTCTTCACGTCTTTCCAAGTATGAAGGACTTTCTTACCAGTGCCCCCATTTATATAGGGGGAAAAAAATAGGACCAGCAGATGGCGTAATGGTTATGTCGCTGAACTCCCACATAGTTGACCACTATATGAGTCCTAGATAGGGTGGCTTAAAACTCACACTGGGTATGTGTGCGTGCGTACCCAAGATTCTGAGAGGAGACTGGGAGAGAAGGGATCGCAGCATGGTCAGCCACCTCTGGGGGGTGATTTCTCACTTTCTGTCTCTCTGTCAAGTGCATGTGCCCTATAGCAAAAATTTCTCCAAAAAAAAAAAAAAAAAAAAAAAAAAAAAAAAGAAAAGAAAAACTAAGTTATAAAGTTTTGGTGATTCTTAAAGAAACTGTTTTTCTTCTTGCATTACTGGTTTATTATATCATAAATATCAAAACTGTCTTTTTAAAGTAATTTCTGTAGCTAGTGGTAATTGACTCCTCACTTGGTCCTTGGGTTCGTGCTCTTCGGAACATATTATTAATATTAGCCCTGTTTGACAGTGAGACAGAGAAATGAAGTAAGAATATGCCAGGAGGCCGGCCTTGGAATTCGACTCCCTAGGGAGCTGGGGACAGAATGTTTATGTAAGTCTATGCCTGCCTTGTTTGGCTTCTAGCAAACAGGGAAGCTAGACGCTGGCTCTTACACTGAATGCACCCAAAGGTGCTTGCACTCAATACCTTTCATTTCACCTAGAAGACTGATTGTATTCATTGTCCAAGTGACCCAGCAATCAGTTAGGTGTGTGGGGACACAGCGACCTTTCAGCAGGGTTCAGTAGAATGCAGGATGGCGTCTGGAGTGTGTCCACGAGGACAATACAGCCCCGTCTGGCGCTGTGTCTGCACAGCGGCTCTAAAATCGTTAGAGATGGGAAGTGTATCAGAGTTGTTCCAAGTTCCCGAGTTCGATTTCAGCCTTGGGAAGTCCACACTGATGTTCTTTTGCTTCTTTGTTTCTTTCTTCTTCTTTTCTTTCTTTCTTCTGAAACTGGGAGTGATCAGTTATGTTCAGGTGGTCAAACCAGTTTGTTGGGTACCCCTCCCACTTCCTCCATCAGAAACTGGCTTCAGACCTCACTGCTCATTGGCTGATAGGAGGGCCCAATGGACAGGTGCGGCAGTAAAAAGAAGAAAAAAAAGGTCTGCAAACCACAGAGAGATTTTGTAAACAGAAATGAGGACTGTGTAAACAAAACACCCACACTTTCTCTAGTTTCCAGCAGAGAGAGAGTATAGAAGGCAGCCACAGAGACAGCAGCGTCCTTCTGTGGGTACAGGAGAGGGGGGAGGGTGTCTGGCTGCTCCCATTTCTTTTTTTTGGAGAGGTTTTTGCTATAGGGCGCGTGCGCTCACCAGAGAGACAGAGAGAGACAGAGAGATAGAAAGCGAGAAATCACCCCCCAGGGCGGATGGCCATGCCACAATCCCTTCTCCTCCATTCTCCTCTCGGGATCTTGGGCACGCACGCACATGCGCCCAGCATGAGTTTAAGCCACCAGGTCCGGGACTTGAACCGTGGTTGACTACATGGGAGTCCAGTGACATAGCCATTACGCGAACTGCTGGTCCCGCTGCTCCCATTTCTATCCAAAAAAAAAAAAAAAAAATCTGTTGCTGAGCCAGTAGATGGCCTGGTGGTTAAAGCACTGGACTCCCACATGGACAGCCAGGGTTGGAGTCCTGGATCTGGCAGCTTGCTCTCTCACGTTCTCTCTCTCTTTGGTGAGTGCACATGCCCTATAGCAAATTTAAATAATAATAAATTAAATAATTCTTAAAATCAAGTCTGATGATCAAAACTTTTTCTTTTTTCTTTTTTTTTGGAGAGGTTTTTGCTATAGGGCGCGTGCGCTCGCCAGACAGACAGAGAGAGACAGAAAGCGAGAAATCACCCCCCAGGGGGGATGGCCACGCCGCAATCCCTTCTCCTGCATTGTCCTCAGGATCTTGGGCATGCACGCACACGCGCCCGGCGTGAGTTTTAAGCCACCGGGTCCGGGACGCGAACTGCAGTCGACTACGTGGGAGTCCAGCGACATAGCCATTATGCTAACTGCTGGTCCCATGATCAAAACTTTTGATTCCCATGTTCATGGGTGGGGATCCTGGAGAATTTTCCGTGACTGAGACCTAAGTGCGAACTCGGTTCACCACGAAGGAAGGCAGAATCATTATTTACTGACAGAAGCACAGAAGGGTCTGCTCACCATTGGAAATCGAGGGGCCAGCAGGTGGCATGGTGGTTAAGGTGGCTGCATCCCACATGGCCAACTGGGAGGTTTGCATCCCGAACCCGTAGGCTTTCAGTTCATGCCTGGTGTGTGTGCGTGCCCAAAATCCCGAGAGGAGAAGGGATCGCAGTGTGGCTCTTCCTCACCCATACCCCCGGGAGCGGTTTCTCACTGTCCCTCTCTCTGCCTTGCTCCAGCGAGCGCACACGCCCTAACTCGACCCTGCTTCCTGCTGCCTGTGACTTGGGGTAACCCTCCTTTTATTACCAATGAGAAGTGGCGAGAGGAGACAACGGAGGGAGCAGAGCAGGCAGGGCAGGCCTTTGGACCAGCTTGCTTAGTCCTAGATCGCTTTCCTGATACAGGTTGACACACTCGTGCTTTGTTATGTGATTCAAAGAAACGCATCAGAGATTTGATTCTGAAACAGTCGATTAATCCCTTTAGGCAGGATCCTGGGTCTGAGTGAGCCAAGAAGAACCCGTGGTCAGGAGGTAGGTCTCCTGAGTAGGAAGCAGAGTGGTGCTGGCCAGAGGTTGGGAAGAGCAGGGGAGTGCGGGGAGGGCGAGGGGGGCCAGCCAAGTTACAGGTGGGAGGGCAGGTCCTAGCACCCTTGTCCAGTACTGTCCCGAACGGCGGCGTTGTGTGTGCTTCAAAATAGCTACCGGGAAAGCTCTTGAATGCTCTTATCATCAAGAAATGATAAATGTTTGAGGTGGCGGGTATGACAATTACTCCAGGGGTCAGCAGGTGGTGTGGTGGTCAAGGGCGCTGGACTCCCACAGGACTGTCCACGGTTCGAGTCCCGGACCTGGTGGCTTGCTTTCTCACTTTCTCTCTTTCACTCTGTCCCTTTCTGGTCAAATTAAAAATAAATAAAGTCGAATAAAATATTATTCTTAAAAAAAAAGAAAATTACTCAAATCGATGATTACACATTGTATACATGTATTGAAACATCATACCATACCCCATACATATGTGCAAGTATTATGTGCTATTTTAAAAACAGAAATTAAAAAAAAAGAAAAAAGAGGTGAACCAAGGAGCAACCCCTGGGGAAGAGAAGAGGAGGCCACATGGTGATGGAGGGGGCACCAAGCTGGGGCCACGGGGAGCTGGGAGAGGCAAGGAAGGGCTGTCCCCTGGAGACTTGGGAGGGAGCAGGGCCCTACCCACACCTGGATTTCAGACTTCTAGCCTCCAGAATCGTGCAAGCATACCTTTCTGTTTATTCTTTAAAGTTTATGTCTTTTTTTTTTTTTTTTTTTTTTTTTTTTTGAGAGGTTTTTGCTATAGGGCACATGCGCTTGCCAAAAAGACAGAGAGAGACAGAGAGACAGAAAGCAAGAAATCACCCCCCAGGGGGATGGCCACGCTGCAATCCCTTCTCCTCCATTCTCCTCTCGGGATCTTGGGCACGCACGCACACGTGCCTGGCATGAGTTTAAGCCACCAGGTCCGGGACTAGAACTGCGGTTGACTACATGATTGGTGATGTAGCCATTATGCCAACTACTGGTCCCGAGTTTATGTCTTTTTTTTAAAATATTTTTAAAAGAATAATTTTATCTATTATTTTTATTATTTTTAAATTTGCTATAGGGCAGAAGCAATTGCTAGAGACAGAGAAAGAGAATGTGAGAAAATGAGAAAAGAAGCCACCATGTCCAGGACTCGAATTGCAGTCGGGAGTCCAGTGCCTTAACCAGCATGCCACCTGTTGGCTCCTAGGTTTATTTATTTATGTCTTGAAAGAGAGAGAGAGAGAGAGAGAGAGAGAGACAGAGACAGAGAGAGAGGCAAGGTGTCCAACACAGAGTACCTGTGCACATGTCTGGCGAGCTCAGGCAGGTCTTGGGATATGAACCCAAGACCTTTCCCCTACGGGTCCAGTTGTGTTACTGTGACAATTCTACCTGACCCAGTTGCTGTTGTTTTAAGGCACTGGTTTATAGTACTTTGTTACAATAGCCACACAAACGAACACACAAAGCATCCTGTTCTTTTCCTTCGTATCACTTACGAGAACTTTCATTCTTTTTTCTTTAAAATTTTTTTTAAAGATTTATTTATTTATTTTAATTGGCTACAGGGCACATTTGCTCACCAGAGAGACAGAGAGAGAGATAGAGAGAGATAGAGAGAGAGACAAAGTGAGAAAGCAAGCCTCCAGATCTGGGACTTGAACTGTGGTCAGTGCCTCAATTACCAGGCCACCTGCTGGCCCCTCTTTTAAAAATCTTACTAGAGGATATGTGTGCTTGCTGGAGACACAGAGACAGAGAGAGAGAGAGAGAGAGAGAGAGAGAGAAGAATCCTCCCACCCCCTGTGGGAACAGTCACATCACAATCCCTTTCCCTCCATCTCCCTCCTGTGTAGATTTCGGGCACGGGTGCATACTGGCCCTTGTGTTTCTCAAGCTGCCGGGTCCGGGACTTGAACCGCAGGGTCAACCTGTGGGATCCAGCTGTGTGAACCACTGGGCCGCAGAGCTGGCCCAGCATGTTGTTTTATAGATGAGGAAACTACACTTCAAACATCTGTTCAGGGGGCCGGCAGGTGGTGTGGTGGTGAAGGTGGCTGACCACCACTCAAGTCCCAGACCTGGGACAATTTCTCTCTCTCTTTCTCTATCTCTCTCTGTTCAATTAAAATAATGATTGTTATGATGAATAAAATTAAATAAAATACATATAAAAAATCTGTTCAATGACGCTCTCGTCAGCACACAGCCATAAGTCATAGAAGCAGCATTTGAGAGATGTGATAGGTGCCAAAGCCCATGTTCTTACCAGGCTCATAATTGCATGACATTTACAACAGCTCAACATTTTTTTTTTTTTTGAGAGGTTTTTCGCTGTAGGGCGTGTGCGCTTGCCAGACAGACAGAGAGAGACATAGAGACAGAAAGCAAGAAATCGCCTCCCTGGGGGGATGGTCACGCCAAAATCTCTTCTCCTCCATTCTCCTCTCGGGACCTTGGGCATGCACGCACATGTGCCCAGCGTGAGTTTGAAGCCACCGGGTCCGGGACATGAACCGCAGTCAACTATGTGGGAGTCCAGCGACATAGCCATTACGCTAACTGCTGGTCCCAACAGCTCAACATTTTTAAAAAACAACCTTGAATTTAAACAACAGAGGAGACTCCCACCCCCGGTCTCTCCCAAGAAAAGTAGGCCACCGCTTGCCCTCTGCCCAGGATCTACAGCCTGCGCGCCCACGAGGTCCAGTGCCCACTCAGACTTGGCAGTCCATGGTGGTAGCAAAGGCGTCAACGTCGAAAGCTCCCCACACGTGGTATTCTCATCCAGTATATGCAAGATACTGGCAACATTACCAGCAAGCAATGGCTCGGATGCGAAGCCACCAGGTTGCCTACAGGAAGGCCGTGGAGTCCTATTTCTCTTCCCCGTGGTACTTCCCTCCTTCAGTTCTCCTTAGCACTTATGGTCACGAGGCTGGGTATCCTGGGTGCAGTGCCATCACGTGTCCCCACCATCTTCCCACTGCAGTCACTTAGCTTTCAGAAGGTCTGGGCAGCACGCATATGACAGCAGCAGGATCCAGACATCCACAGTAGAAGACCAAGCTTTGTCCAAAGAAGAAGAGGCAGAAAGTGAGTCAGATGAGGAGGTGGAGTGTGACCTGAGCAACATGGAAACCACTGAAGAGCTCCGCCAGTACTTTGCAGAAACCGAGAGGCACAGAGAAGAATGACAGAGGCAGCGGCAGCTGGAGGCGATGCACCTGGACGACTACGTGAACGTCGACCACGACCTGTACTACAACCCCCGCCGGTCAGTGGAGCCCCCAGCCCGGAGGCCCGGCGAGCGGCGCAAGGCCGAGATGCAGGGTTTGTAAGGGACAGCGCCGCCAAGATCCTGGCCTGGAGGCTGCGGTGCAGCTGAGCTTCGACAAGCACTGTGACAGAAAGCAGCCCAAGTACTGGCCCGTCATTCCCCTGAAGTTCTGAGCCCTGGCACAAGGGCCCCGACATGTTTCTGAAAGGGGTCCCCCATCTCACCCCCTTCCTTTTGGATACATACTTTTCTCTCCTGTACTTTACTCAGGGGAAGGGGGTCTCTTTACTGGGAGAGAAGCATGTTCCCCAGTCTCAGCGCGGGTGGATGTCGTATGCCAGCCACTTGGGAGACAGAGGATGCATACTGTCGCCATCATGAGAGTTTCTCTTGGCACCAAATGATGATTTTGTATATATTACACTTTTTTTTTTGGAGAGGTTTTCGCTATAGGGCGCGTGCGCTCGCCAGACAGACAGAGAGACAGAAAGTGAGAAATCACCCCCCAGAGGGGATGGTCACGCTGCAATCCCTTCTCCTCCATTCTCCTCTCGGGATCTTGGGCACGCACGCACACGCGCCCGGCGTGAGTTTTAAGCCACCAGGTCCGGGACGCGAACCGCGGCCGACTACGTGGGAGTCCAGCAACATAGCCATTACGCTAACTGCTGGTTCCCTACACTTTTTTTTTTTATGTTGCCAGTAGTAGTGTTCAATTCATTAAAGTCCTTGCCTATATAAAAAAAAGAAATAGATAAAAAAATAAACAACAGAGGATTGTCTAACATATGATCAACTTATATAATGTAATAATATACAATGATTAAGGTCATGTTTGAAAACAATTGAGGGAGGTCAGCAGGTGGCCTGGTGGTTAAGGCACTGGATCCCACATAGTCAACTGCAGTTCAAGCCCTGGACCAGGCGACTTGAAAATTGCAGCTGGCACGTATGTGCGTGCATGCCCTAAACCCCGAGAGGAGCATGGAGGAGCAGGGATTGCAGCATGGCTGTCTCTCCTGAGGGGAGATCTCTCTCTTTCTCTCTCTCTGTCTCTCTCTGGCTAGCACACATGCCCTATGGCAATAAACTTCAAAGAAAAATTTAGTGACAGGGAAAATGTTAATGATCTATTCCTGAGTGAAAAAAGTCAGGCTACATGTATGTTTAGCATGATCTCCATTTGGGAGCAGCCATCCACGTAGTGGGAATGCAGACTTACACCAAATCTTAGAGAGCTGTTCCAGTGTGAGTGTTTTTTGTTCTTTCATTTTTGAGCTACATTTTCTAAACACCCTCGAATTAACGGATATCACTTAGGCAATTCGTAAGATCCCTCCATGTTATTTCAAGTAGAAGAGTGGGCCAGCCCCCAAATCTAGTGGTTAAGGGAGCTGGATCATGAGTGATGGTGGTTCGAATCCCAGCCTCAGCAGCTTGAGAAACAGGCACGTGTGTGTGCACGCCCCAAATCCTGGCAGGACCCAGAAATGGAGGAGAGATTGCAGCGTGACTGCGTCCCCCTGGAGGGTGCTCTCTCCTCCCTTTCTCCGGCGCTCTGTGGCAAGTGCTCGCGCCTTCTGGCAAACAACAATGACAACGATAAGACACACACAAACCCTAAAGTGGAAGAGGGAAATATACTAAAAGCAGCAAATGTACAATGACAGATAACGGAAATCTCGAGGGAAGAGAGGGTGGGAGACCAGCCTGTGACCACAAGTGCGTGCTCTGTGACGGGTACAGTCCCCGGAGAAGATATGTCTCATAATTTTCCATTAGTGGTACATTAACCAGGGCCATGAATAAGCACAATCACATCCTGGTCGTTTTCCTCCTCCTTGAAGCGTTCTCCTCCCTTGGGTGCTGCGACTCCACACTCCCAGCTCCTCCTCACCCGGTGATAGTTCAAGGAGCCCCAGGCTGGGGGCTGGGCCTTCTCTTCCCTGTCTACCTCTGGGAAGAAAGAATGAAAATGCCTTCCTGGCCCCGGCTGCTGAGAACCGCCTTCTCCCAGCCCATCTCCCCCTCACCTGGTGGCATATTCTACCCGTTGCTTGAGTAAAAAAACTAGAAGCCATTTCTTCCCCCTTTTTCCTCACCCTTACCCTCTTCCACCCAATATATCAGTAAACTCTGTCAGTGCTATTTTCAAAATGTCCTTTTTTAAAAAGAATTATTTTATTTACTTTTATTCATCATAATTATTATTTTTTCAATTTGACCACAGAGCAACAGAGAGAGAGAGAGAGAGAGAGAGAGAGAGAGAGAGAGAGAGAGAAAGCGAGAAAGCAAGCCACCAAGGCCAGGACTTGAACCATCGTCAGCCATGTTGGAGCCCAGCGCCTTAACCACTACACCACCTACCAGCCCCAAAATGTCTTTTATTTAATTACTAGAGGGTGTATACACTCACCAGAGACAGAGACAGACGGAAAGCTCTCCCCATTGACGTGTGATCACGCCTCAATCCCTTCTCCTTCATCCTGTCTGGAGTTGGGGCACACATGTACACGTGCCCGAAGTGTTTTTCAAGTCACCGAAGCAGGGATTTGAACTGTGGTCAGCCAGCTATGTGGGAGCCAGTGCCCTTAACCTCTGGGCCACGGGGCTGGCCCCATCAAAATATATTTTGGATCCTTTCCCTCTTTAGTCTCTGCCTTGCTTGGACTAGCTAAGCGATGTCCCAGATGGTTTCTTTGCCTCTGCTCCTGCCCGGTCAGCATCTGTTCTTCACAAACCTCCGGCTGTCACCCAAACCTCAGAAGACAGGCTTCTGTTCTTTCATTCTTCTTGTTTGAAAGTTCAGATTTCTCTAGCTTGTCTGAGTTTGCACAATTCTGAATTTATTACATAGTACTAAAACTCACAGTGAATTCATGTTGGTTTCCTGCTAGGAAATATTTGGGAACTTAAGAAAGAACAAAAAACAATGATAAACTGTATTTGCTCATGGGTTGCACTCACCTTGCGCCCCGCCAACCTGGTTAATAATGGCTGGTGGAGAATTAGAAGAAAGGAAAATGGTGTTCTTTTCTTAATTCTCACCCACCTGTACAGAACAAAAAAGAAAAGCTGAGGGAAAGAAACGCGTATGGCCGTCTGGAGGTGGCTGACTGAATTTGTTTTCACTTCATTTGGTCTTACCTCATTTTTCCAGGACCTCAATTCAATAGACGTTTTTCTCTATTTTGCCTTCTAAGCCTCTCTGATTATGACTCACGGACCTCGAATTAGATCAGTACTGCTATGTGTTACTTTCTGAATTAGATTTTTCTCAACTAGTTAAAATGACATCAGCAAAATACATTTTGATTTTTTAAAGTTGAAACTCAAAGTTACATGGTCTAACATCCTCCCATTAAAAAAAGAAAAATTTAGAAGAGGAATAAAGACCTAATTTTTTTTTTTTTTTTTTTTTTTTTTTTTTTTTTTTTGAGAGGTTTTTGCTATGGGGCACGTGCGCTCGCCAGAAAGACAGAGAGAGACAGAGAGACAGAAAGCGAGAAATCACCCCCCAGGGGAGATGGCCACGCCGCAATCCCTTCTCCTCCACTCTCCTCTCGGGATCTTGGGCACGCATGCACACGCGCCTGGTGTGAGTTTAAGCCACCAGGTCCAGGACTTGAACTGCAGTCGACTACATGGGAGTCCAGCAACCTAGCCATTATGCCAACTACTGGTCCCAAAGACCTAATTTTTAATTTTAATTTGTTTGTTTGTTCGTTTTTCTTGGTCATGGGGCACATGCTCTGACCAGAGAGAGACACAGAGAAGAAAGGTAAGAAATCACCCTCAGGAGGGATGGCCATACCTCAATCCCTTCTCCATTCTCCTTTCAGGATTTTGGGCACACACACACACACACACACACACACACACACGTGCCCTGAGTTTCAAGTCACCAGGTCAGGGACTCGAACTGTGGTTGGCTGTGTGGGAGTCCAGCACACCTCCTGGCCCAAAGATCTTCTAATTTTTAAAAATTTCTTTCTTTATGTATTTCTCTTTTCCATGAGCAAAAGAGAAAGAGAGAGCGTCCATGGCCAGCCCTCCCTCCGCCAGGTCCTGAACACGCACACATGTGCTCACTGGACTCTGGGAGGTCTCCAGACTTGAAAGGGAACCTTCCCACGTGGGCCTGCCTCACGGTGTGTCACATTTCACAGCTGCACCACCGTCTGTCTCCCCACCCCCTCCAAGACCTTTGAATTTTAGTATATAACAATTTTTGGTTAGGTTTTGCCATAGGGCATGTGTGCTTGCTGGAGACAGATAGAGGGAAAGTGAGAACTCACCCCCTCAGGGGGATGGCCACCATGTCACAGTCCCTTCTCCACTCTCCTCCTGGGATTTTGGGCATGCAGGCACACACCCAGTGTGATTCTCGAGCTGATGGGTCTGGGACTCAAACCACAGTCAGTCATGTGGAATCCAGCACTTTAGCCACCTGCTGGCCTCCATAAAATATATTTTTTTAGTTAATTTTTCTCATGAGAGAGACAGAAAACACCGTCAACAGGGTCTTTACACAGCCATCTACCCCCTAACCTCAGTTGGCCAGGATGGCAGGTGCGTGAGTGCACTCGGAGTGTATAGGGACAGCTTCGGACATGAGCACAGGACTTTCCCATAGGGCCTTAGCATCATCACAGTGCCTCCACGGCTGGCCTCATTTTACTATATGACATTCAGTCATTTTTCTCTGGCAATTTCCTCTGTAGCTGCTGATCACAGAACTTCCATTAATCTCACTCAGATTCGGGAAATTAGAATTCATTTTCCTAAATAATAATGTCTAGTTTACTAACCACATTTTGCCTTAGAAATTAGCTTTTTTCTTTTTCTTTTCTTCTTCAGGTTTTTGTGATAGGGTGCATGCACTTGTGGGAGAGAGACAGAGAGAGAGAGAGAGACAGAGAGAGAGAGAGAGGAAAAATTAGAAATTGCCCCCCAGAGGATACAGCCATGCCATAATCCTCCTCCTCCATTTTCTCCTTTGGATTTTGGGCACACACTCACATGTGCCCGGTGTGATTATCAAGCCAGCAGGTCCCTGGGCTCAAACCATGGTCAGCCATGTGGGAGTACAACACCTTGACTGCCATGCTCCCTTGGTCCCCAAATAAATGATTCTAAAGTTGACATGATTTTCTTTTGTGTTGCCTATGACATGCAATCTAGCAACTGTCTTTTGTTTTCTCTACAAAGAACTCAGTTCTTTTCCTTTCTAATTGAGAAAACAGTTGCCTTTGGAATAGAAATATATGTAGTCCAGACTGTCCAGATTTAGGGACACAGTAGGTCCTTCCAAGTTGGGGGTTCCCTAGGGGTGAGGGTCACCCTGGGAGTGAGGGGTTCCCTGGAGATGAGGGGTGTCCTCTGGGGAGGGGCCCCTTGGGGCTGAGGGCTTCCCTGGAGGTGAGGGGTTCCTTGGAGATGAGGACTGTGGCGCACACAGTGACATCACCTTTACAAACACGTTTCCGTTCGACTCAGCTGGTATTTGCTTACTAGGTAAATCATACTTAGGCCTCATGGACTTAACACGCTGCGTTGTGATGGTGCATCCGTGATGAGACTGAGTCCTCAAGGCGGGGACTGGATTCTCACTTCTCGCCTTAGTGTCCAATATGGTGCCTGCTACGCAGGAATGCCCGACAGATTTTGTAAAAGAAATCTTTTTTAGAGTGATTTGAATTACTGCATGAATTTCCTCTTGCTTTAAATATTGTTTGGTCTCATTTAGTACCACAGCATTGGTGGCACCTGATTCCAAAATGTAAAGAGCTTCTTGACTGGGGCTAGTGGATGAGTTACCCTTACCTGTGTAGCAGTTCAGTCACTGGACTCCCACATGGTCGCCTGTGGTTTGAGTCCCAGACTTGGCAGCTTGAAACTCACGCTGGGAGCGTGTGCGTGCGTGCCCAAGATCCTGGGAGGAGAATGGAGGAGAAGGGATTGTGGCATGGCCATCCCTCCTGGGGGGTGATGTCTCACTTTCCTTCTCACTATCTCTGTCTCTCTCTCCGGCAAGTGCACATGCCCTAAGGAAAAAACCTGTAAAAAAAAAAAAAAAAAAAAAGCTTGGGAACTAGCAGTTAGTGTAATGGCTATGTCGCTGGACTCCCATGCAGTCGACCGCGGTTCGCGTCCTGGACCCGGTGGCTTAAAACTCACGCCGGGCGCGTGTGCGTGCATGCGTGCCCAAGATCCCGAGAGGAGAATGGAGGAGAAGGGATTGCGGTGTGACCATCCCCCCTGGGGGGTGATTTCTCGCTTTCTGTCTCTCTGTCTCTCTCTGTCTGTCTGGCGAGCGCACGCGCCCTATAGCGAAAACCTCTCAAAAAAAAAAAAAAAAAAAGCTTCTTGAGTTAATACATCATGAAAATTTTCTATGTCCAGTAACTACCTCCAATACCTTTGATGGAAGAATCATCATTTATCTAAGCAACTCCTTTCTTATTTTATTTAACTTTATTTATTTATTTATTTTAACTTGACCAGAGAGGGACAGAGAGAGAGAGAGAGAGAGAGAGAGAGAGAGAGAGAGAGAAAGTAAGAAAGCAAGTTGCTGGATCCGGGACTCTAACTGTGGTTGGCCATGTTGGAGTCCAACACCCTTAACCACCATGCCACTTGCCGGCTAACCAATTCCTTTCTGTGTGTGTGTTAGACATGTAGAATTTATAGTGTTCCTAGGTTCCTGAAATTATAAGTAGTTACTAGAGTGAAGAGTGAATATGACTTTTTTCGTTTGTGGTTGGAGGGCATGTGTGCTTGCCAGAGACCTGAGAGAGAGAGAGAAAAAAGAAGCACTCCCTATGGGGAATGTCGCACTGCAAGCCCTTCTCCTTTTCTCCCTCCTTTCCAAATTTTGAGCACTCATGCACACATGTTCTGTGTGTTTCTCAAGCCTCTGGGTCTGGGCCTCGAGCCATGGAGTCAGCCATGTGGGATCTGGTTTCCTCCACCACAGGTCGTGGAGCTGCGCATGACTATGACTTTAATTCTAAGTGTGAAGTCCTGGTTATGCCTGGGCTGCATTCTTTTTGTTTGTTTTTCTTTTTTTTTTGAGAAATTTTTGCTATAGGGTGCATGCGCTCGCCAGACAGACAGAGACAGACAGAGAGACAGAAAGCGAGAAATCATCCCCCAGAGGGGATGGCCACGCCGCAATCCTTTCTCCTCCATTCTCCTCTCAGGATCTTGGGCACACACGCACACGCGCCCGGCGTGAGTTTTAAGCCACCGGGTCCGGGACTCGAACCGTGGTCGACTACGTGGGAGTCCAGCGACATAGCCATTATGCTAACTGCTGGTCCCTGTTCGTTTTTCAATTTATTTATTTCTTCCATGAGAAAGAGAAACACTTCCAACTGGGTTCTTTTTTTTTTTTTTTTTTTTTTTTGGAGAGGTTTTTGCTATAGGGCATGTGCGCTCGCCAGTAAGACAGAGAGAGACAGAGAGACAGAAAGTGAGAAATCACTCCCCGGGGGGATGGCCATACCGCAATCCCTTCTCTTCCATTCTCCTCTTTGGATCTTGGGCACGCACGCACACACACCCGGCATGAGTTTAAGCCACCAGGTCTGGGACTTGAACCGCGGTCAACTACATGGGAGTCCAGTGACTAACTGCTGGCCCCTGGGCTGCATCCCTAAGGCTGGAAGTGCAGTATATTGCCAACATGCCTCTCAGGATGTGCGTTTGCAGTACAGGAGAATGTACCTTTCCCTTTGCTGACGTCAGGTACTATACATATTCGCCACGAGAAAGGTGAAGATGTTATCTCGATACTGTCTCAACCTGTACTTCTTTGCGTCTTAGTGGATTTGAACTTGCACATGTTTCTCAGCACAGAAAATCATTCGGCGTGTATAAGAAAAGGGGTATTTCCTTTAATAAAATGAAACTCAAGTCTTCTCAGTTAGCAACAAAGAGAAAAAGAACTCCTTGTACATTTCTCTGCAGACCTTATAATCCCAAATATGACCCCACAAAACTCCCTCTTACCTGAATGGCTAAATACAGTCACCACCCTCTTGAACAATGGGCCCAACTGGGCCAGCCCATGGCCTGGTGACTGGGGCACTGGATTCCAGATGGCTGATGGTGCTGTTTTGAGTCCTGGACCCAGTGGCTTGCAGGGAGGCTGGGTGCATGTGTGGGCATGCTCAGAACGAATGGAGAAGGGACTGTGTGCGGCCATTCCCCCGAGGGGTGCTTTCTCTATAAGCACATGTGTCCTGTAGCAAATTAAAAAAAACAAAACAAACAGAAAAAACCAATGGACCCAATTATAGGGACTCTGAATCGCAGCATGGCTATGACCTGGATGAAACATTTAAATTTCTTCACTTTGTTCAGAGTAACCCCAAACTAGATAAGCTGTTTTATCTGATATTTCGGCTTTCTATCTGTTGCTTTATAACAAACAACCCAAAATTCAGTGGTTAGATCAACAAGTATTTATTATCTCTCATGGTTTCTGTGAGGGTTAACTAGACCCATGTGGGGTTGGCGGGGGCTGTTGTCATCTGATGGCTCAACCGGGCTGAAGTATTCAAGACGGCCCCCTCCCGTGGCAGGCAGCTGGTTATGGCTGCTGGCTGGCAGTTCAGCTGGGGCTGTCACCCGAAGCACCTAGGTTGTTCTCCATGTGGCTTCTCCAGGTAGCTCGGATTGGAAGAGAGAGAACAGCAAGCATGCCACTACCTGACAGAAGTCGGCGTTCTTTTTTTTTTTTGGAGAGGTTTTCGCTATAGGGCGCGTGCGCTCACCAGACAGACAGAGAAAGACAGAGAGACAGAAAGTGAGAAATCACCCCCCCCGGGGGGTTGGCCACGCCGCAATCCCTTCTCCTCCATTCTCCTCTCGGGATCTTGGGCACGCACACACACACGCCCTGAGTGAGTTTTAGCCGCTGGGTCCAGGACTTGAACCGCGGTCGACTGCATGGGAGTCCAGCGACATAGCCATTACACTAACTGCTGGTCCCAAGTCGGCGTTCTTCTACATGGACTACCAGCAACAGCTCAAAGTTCAGACCCCAGAGAGTGAGGGGATGAGAAAGTAAGGTCCCTTCCTATCAGCTTGACGTTAACCTCCTGGTGTGTCATTTCCGGTGTGAACTGCCACCTCCATCCTGATGACAGAAATGCGAACCTACCACTTCCAGGGACCTCTCAGAGACCTCAACCAGTAAGCAGTTCAGAACTTAGCTGTTCGGTGTTGACAGTCACTCCACGGTATGCATTTATATGGACTGCCGAGGTGGGATGCGGTGATGGTGCATTTCATTGCAGATGGACGGGTCTGTTATACTCTCATAATAGAACACTGCAGGGCCCGCAGGTGGCGTGGAGTTAAGGTGCTGAACTCCCACACGACCGGCTGAGCAGTTCGAGTCCCAGACCTGGAGGCCGGAGAATCATGCCTGGCATATGTGCATGCACAGCCCAAATCCCGAACAGATGGAACTGTAGTGTGGCCGTCCCTTCTTCAGGGTGATTTCTCACTTGCCCTCTCTCTGGTGAGTGCACATGCCCTATAGCAAAAATTAAAATAGAAGAAAAAGAGAGAACACTGCAAATGGGCTACCTACTTACATGTCACTTAAGAACAAAATAGAGATGAGAAACCAGAAAGCCAAAACAATTAACCTAGTCTATGTCCCCTATCAATGACGCTAACTATTGCATTGATATTTTGTCTTAAAAGGTACGCTTTGGGGCCAGCCCTGTAGTCCAGTGGTTAAGTACTACGCTCTGGGAGCTGGATGATTGACTGTGGTTTGAACACTGGCCCTGGTGGCTTCAGGCTCTTGACAGGACGGAGACATGAAAAAAAAAAGGGATTGTGCTGTCCCTAGGTGTCATTATGGGGGTGCTTTTTCTATTTCCCTCTTTCTCTGGCATGCACGAATACCCTTTGGCATTTAAAAAAAAGGTACGCGCTGGGTAGCGTACTTATTGAAAATGAGGTTGCCCTTTTCCAAGTGTCTACCTTTGTGTGACATATACAAGGGAAAAACTGATTTTAAAATGTTCGAAATGCAGTAAGCTGGTGTGGATCATTTTTAACTTAAACAATCCCATGAACTTCTATGCTAAAATTTTGAGTTTCTACCTGTGTATAGGCAATTGCTTTTCTTTCTTTCTTTCTTTCTTTCTTTCTTTCTTTCTTTCTTTCTTTCTTTCTTTTTTTTTTTTTTAGAATTAGCTTATTTAATTTAATTTGTTATTATTAGCTTTAAATTTGACCAAAGAAAGACAGAAAGGGGGGGGGGGGGAGTGAGAAAGTAAGCTGCCAGGTTCGGGACTTGAACCGCGGTTGGCCCTATGGGAGTCCAGTGCCTTAATCATCATACCATAGGCAGTGATTTTTTTTTCTTTAAATTGGAATTTTTTCTAATACTCAATAAAATTGTCATTAAGGCCCAGTCATGGTGGTGCAGCTGTCAGACACTGCTGGGGCTGCATGGGAGACCAGGTTTGGGTCTCAGCCACCTGGACAGGCTGGGCCAGCAGTGTGTGCCTGCAGTCCTGGCAGAGTGAAGAAGTGGGACCGAGGATCACATGGTGAGACCCTGTGTGTGGGGGGGCCTCCAAAAAAAAAAAAAAACCTACTTCTCCACCTCTCTCATTAAAAAACAAAAAAAAGTCACTAAAAAAGACTACTAACATTTGAAGTTTTATTGAATATCAGTAAGGCCCAATGACTAGTAAAAAAGATGTTTTATTTCCTTACAAGGAGAGGGCAGTAAACTAGGGCAATGAATTTCCAGGCTCAAGTACTGGAAGCTGCACTGAGTATTTTGAAAATCCCAAACGCAGGCACACACAGGTGCCTGGCAAATCACATAGGCAGGACCTTTCCTCTAAGTTATCATCTAGTCTACCCTAGCAAAATGCCAAGAAGTTACCATTGGGTGGAATCGGTGTTTTTTTTTTTTTTTTCCTTTTTTGGTCAGAAAGAAAAATTCCATTCTATCTTTGTTCTCAAAACATTTTTTTCCCCTTTATATATACGTAAGGGTTTGTAGATCAATAATCTGGATTTTAGCATGAAACGACATTCTCTTTGCTTGAGTTCCTCTGAGTTATGCAGAAAGTCTCCTTTTAAGAATCCACTGTTCGGGAACCAGCAGTTAGCGTAATGGCTATGTCGCTGGCCTCTCACATAGTCGACCGCGGTTCGCGTCCCAGACCCGGTAGCTTACAACTCACGCCGGGCGCATGTGTGTGCGTGCCCAAGATCCCGAGAGGAGAATGGAGGAGAAGGGATTGCGGCGTGACCATCCCCCCTGGGGGGTGATTTCTCGCTTTCTGTCTCTATGTCTCTCTCTGTCTGTCTGGCGAGCGCACGCGCCCTATAGT
Source organism: Tupaia tana (assembly GCA_026018925.1). Classification (NCBI taxonomy): domain Eukaryota; kingdom Metazoa; phylum Chordata; class Mammalia; order Scandentia; family Tupaiidae; genus Tupaia; species Tupaia tana. The sequence goes on from JAKSZU010000021.1 coordinate 5,669,083, forward strand.
GAAAAACCTCTCAAAAAAAAAAAAAAAAAAAAAAAAGAATCCACTGTTCTTTCTTTCCGCTATGGTTTAATGTATGCTGAAGAAATGGGATATCATGAAAAAACTTCAGTTTTTTAATTCTGTCAAGATGTCCGGGTCAGAGAGGGATACAAATTAGGAAACGTGAAGGTTCATAGGTTTTATAGGAGGTCATTTTTTTGCCTCATTTTTTAGGGGTGCAGGGATGCACATAAAGGTGTCCTATAAACTTGCCTGCTGGTAGTTCCTGTGAAGACTTCTCACTAGAAAACTTCCATGGATAGTGCCAAAGGCGTAAACGATTGGTAAACTGCTTCCCATATTAACATACACATTTACACCACGATTTCCTCCCTCTAACCAGTGGTAGTTGTGTAGACACAGGCAAGGGCTTTCAGGCTAGAAAAATTAAAGCAAGTAACTAACTCAATCCAAGTAATGTGTATTGAGAACGTACAATATACATTGTAGGCATGAGACGTGCCATGAAGGAGCTTAAGATGTGATGGATGGTGGGGGACCAGCAGTTAGCATAACGGCTATCTCTCTGGACTCCCATGTAGTTGACCGTGGTTTGAGTCCCGGACCTGGTGGCTTAAACTCATGCCGGGCGTGTGTGTGTGCGTGCGTGCGTGCGTGCCCAAGATCCTGGGAGGAGAATGGAGGAGAAGGGATTGCAGTGTGGCCATCCCCCCCTGGGGGGTGATTTCTCGCTTTCTGTCTGTCTGGCGAGCGCACGTGCCCTATAGCAAAAAAACAAAACAACAAAAAAAACACCTCTCCAGAAAAAAAGATGTGATAGATGGTGGGACCAGCAGGTGGCATGGTGGTTAAGGTGCTGGACTCCTACATGGCTAACTGTGGTTTGAATCCTGGACCTGGTGGGTTGCTTTCTTACTTTCTGTTTCTCTCTCTGGTCAAATTAAATACTACTAATAAATAAAATTAAATAATTCTTAAAAAAAAAGATGTGATGGATACTTCACCTTGCAGCATTCCACGATTCTGCTGTCTACCTAAACAGTAACCTACTCCTTTTTTTTTTTTTTTTTTTTGAGAGGTTTTTGCTATAGGGTGCGTGTGCTTGCCAGAAAGATAGAGACTGAAAGAGAGAAAGCGAGAAATCACCCCCCCAGGGGGGATGGCCATGCCGCAATCCCTTCTTCTCCATTCTCCTCTCAAGATCTTGGGCACACATGGACACGTGCCTGGCATGAGTTTAAGCCACCGGGTCCAGGACTTGAACCACGGTCGGCTACATGGGAGTTCAGCGATATAGCCATTGCGCTAACTGCTGGTCCCTAACCTACTCCATTTAACTGTGGCTTAGCTACCCATGGGCCATTTCCTCTTCTACCTTCCCTGTGCTTCTTTCTGTAGTGAGCCTCCAATTATTGCCAGCTATTTAATCATAGGCAAAGCAAAGCAGGAAGTTGAAAAATTTTAGACTTTGTAAAAACTAGTCAACGATTTGTTTTGAAATATTTGAATAACTGTCTTATGTCGACTTTCTTTTCGTGAGCTTGCAGATCCATGAGATGGAAGCTTCGGGCCTAGATCTTTGGACGGAATAATCATGTCCACGTTGCACTGGGGACATTCCAGTTCCCTATCGTCGTCCGTTCCTTCTACTTTTTTTTCTTTTTAAATTTACTTTGAGAGAGAAAGAGACACACACACACACACACACACACACACACACACACAGAGACAGAAGGAAAGATGCATGCTTGCCAGGGTCTCTCCACGGGATGATCCCCCCCAGCCAGGATCACAGGTGCGTCTGACCCTGCCCTGCCTCGTGTTTCAGGGTCCCCTGGGGTGGAACCAGGCATGCACGAACACACACCTGACCTGCCTCTCAAGCTACCAGGGCCAAGATGAGAACCAGGGCTTTAAGGCTTCAAAGAACCCTGAGGGTGAAAACCCACCTTCCTCTCTATGCATTTTTTCACTAATACCCCAGGAAGGATGCTTTGCATTAAGAGTCGGTGGAGGGAACCAGCAGTTAGCGTAATGGCTATGTCGCTGGACTCCCACGTAGTCGACCGCGGTTCGCGTCCCGGACCCGGTGGCTTACAACTCACGCCAGGCGCGTGTGCGTGCGTGCCCAAGATCCCGAGAGGAGAATGTAGGAGAAAGGATTGTGGCGTGACCATCCCCCCTGGGGGGTGATTTCTCACTTTCTGTCTCTATGTCTGTCTGGCGAGCCCACGCGCCCTATAGCGAAAAGCCTCTCAAAAAAAAAAAGTCGGGGGACCAGCAGTTAGCGTAATGGCTATGTCGCTGGACTCCCACGTAGTCGACCGCGGTTCGAGTCCCGGACCCGGCGGCTTAAACTCACGCCGGGCGCGTGTGCGTGCGTGGCCAAGATCCCGAGAGGAGAATGGAGGAGAAGGGATTGCGGCGTGGCCATCCCCCCTGGGGGGTGATTTCCTGCTTTCTATCTCTCTGTCTCTCTCTGTCTGTCTGGCGAGCGCACGCGCCCTATAGCAAAAACCTCTCCAAAAAAAAAAAAAAAGAAGAAAAAAAAAAAGTCGGTGGAGGGGAGGGTCACTCTTTTTTTTAATTTTTAATTTAACTTTATCTACATATTTTAGTTTGACGAGGGGGAAGAGAGAGAGAGAGAGAGAGAGAGAGAGAGAGAGAGAGAGAAAGAGATATTGAGAGAGAAAGCAAGCTGCCGGGTCTGGGACTTGAACCGCAGTCCACCATGTGGGAGTCCAGCGCCCTTAACCACCATACCGTCCACCTCACCGGGAGGGTCACTCTTAAGAGTCTGGTGACCTGCACTGGCTTCGACCCTAGTGTGTTTATCCTTTACTGTGAGGACACGGCAGACCTAACTTTAACACCGGAAAACCAGGCGAGGCCACCAGCGATCACAGGCGCCCGGCGCCCGCCTGCTCGCGGTGCGGGGCAGCTGTCTCGGCGCCCTCCCTGCCGTAGGAAGAGTGCGGGCGAGGCCGGGCGGCAGCTGCACCGCAAGGTCTCCCTCGGGCTCCCTCGCCCGGCCCTGCACGCCCCTTCCAAGGGGGCAGCTGCCGGGCACCCCAGTGCAAATCTCCGTCCCGGTCCCCGCGAGCGCGGCGGGCAGGCGGCAGCTGGGGGCAGTCGGGGGGTGGGGACTCTTCGCTCCCTTTAGACAGGCACAGCAGCCGCGCTGGCTCCGGCGCCGCCACCTCTCCGGCTCGTGGAGGTCCCTCAGGTGTCCCTCCAAGTCCAAGAAGACACCTTGGCAACGCGGGGCCGGCTCCCTCGGCGCCCCGAGGCCCTGCGGTAACTTAACAACGGCGGGAGCTCCGCCCCGGCACTCGCCGCCGCCTGCCAGGTCCGGGTGCGGGGAGGACCAGGCGCATGAGCCACGCGCGCAGGGTCTCTGCCGCCCGGCCCGGCCGCACCTGGTGCTACCTGCGCAGCGCGCGCTCCCACTGCGAGGCCCGCGCCCCCGCGCCCCCTCGCCGCGCCGCCGCCGCCCCGCGCGCTCACGCTGCCGCTCGCGCACGCGCACGCCGCGCCCGGCGGCCCTCGGCGCTGTCATGGCGGCCGGGAGCAGCTTCCGTGGGTACGGGGACACCCGCGCGAGCCGTGGCGGGGCGCGCTGTGGCAGTAGCATCCCCAGCTCCGGCAGCAGCCTCGGCCGCGGCTGCAAAGGCTGAGCGCAGGTGGGGACCCGCCGGGAGGCCATGGAGCTCTGGGCAGCCGCGCACTCCCGCGGAGCCGACTAGGGGAGCTCGGAGGCTGCAGCCAGGTGCACCGACCTCTCTCCTCCCCGCCCTCCTCGCCGTCGCCGCCGGGCCTCCCCGCCCGCCCCGCCACCACACACGTCTCCCCTTCTCTCCCCGTCGGACCTCAGGTGGCTCGGAGAGGTGCTCCACTCCGCCTCCGGGGCCGAGCGCAGATAATCACCGCCCCCTGCCCCCGCCTTTTCCTGCCCTGGATCTCCGCCGCCACCTCCGTCTCGCGGCTCCCCGGCCGGGGGTGAGGACGAGTCCGGAGTATCTGGGTGAGGAGGAACTTTCCCCCTCTGCGAGCCCGGGGGCCCCTCGTCCCCTCCCACCCGCCCCGACCCCCGCGACAGTTCCTCTCCGTGCACCTGCGAGGGAGGTCGCCCGCGCCGAACCTGCGCTTGGGGGAGGAGGGAGCTGCTCCCGGGCCTCGGGGACCCGCCTTCCCGGCCCTGCGCCGCGGCCGCCGGCGGGAGGCTGGGAGTGGGGTGCCTCCTGGAACTTACTCGTCGGACGGGAACTGTTTCCCTGTCCCCTCCGTAACAACAACCTCCCCCCCACACCCTAAAACAAAACCTAGCCTCTTTAACATATATCTAATCTTCCAATAGGGTTTGGCGTTGTTGTCAGCCTCGGGGAGAGAGATTGGACAAATATTTCTCCAGGAGGAGGAAGGCGACGCCAAGGACTTACCAACCTCACTGCTTTTGGGGTTTTCCACAAGTTGGAAGAGAGACCCCTTCCGTTTTGCGCTGCGTGCGTTGCGCTTATTACTCGCGCGGCGACTGCTGTCCCAGGGTGACTCCGCGTCGTCCTTTCTCGTGAACTAGCAGCAATGGCTAGCGAGGACAATCGTGTCCCTTCCCCGCCACCAACAGGTGATGACGGGGGAGGTGGAGGGAAAGAAGAAACCCCTGCCGAAGGGGGGGCCTTGTCTCTGACACCGGGGCTCCCCATCAGGGGCATCAGAATGAAATTCGCCGTGTTGACTGGTCTGGTGGAAGTCGGAGAAGTATCCAACAGGGACATTGTAGAAACTGTCTTTAACCTGGTAAGTAGATGAATATTTCATGAGCCTGCACTCTTCTCAGTGGGCTGGGGAACCAGGCGTTGTAGCTGGGGCCATGTGCTGTTCTCACACTTGAAGGCCCTTTCCATGTATAGAAACACGTTTCACGGACTTAAATGAAATCATTTCTCGTAGCTTTCAGTTTCAGGGGAATCGTGCAAACTTCGATGCCTCAGGGTGCTTGAAAGTGAGTGGATCACTTGAGTGCTTAGGAAATAATGTGTGGCGCTGGAAATATTAGAGACTCTCCTGGAGTTATCCATCACTTTTTTTTTTTTTCTTGGCCTGTATACATAAGTCTGCATTTCTGTAACATTTAAAATAAGTTCTTGTAATCACTTTTGGACTTGAGAAGTAATCTAAATCGGTCGCAGTTCTGTTTTGCTTAATAGGAAGTTTTAAACTCCAAATTGTTATTTATAGGCTGGTGAAAGATTACTTTGCTGCAAAGTTAGCATTGATCTGAACTGTTCATTGGTTTTAGTTTTCGACCTAGCTATGGAAAGCTAAAGTTTGGAATGAATGTTCGATAACCTTTGCGGTAATATTGTGAAAATGGAATGGCAATTTGGAAAAAGAATTGAGGCAGCACTAATGTAATCTTTTTATGTCTTGTAAATTCATGTTGAATAGTATAGCATACTTAGTGATCGGAAATTGATTATACTACTATGGGCTACAAAGGCTGTTTTTATAAGCTGGATATGAAATAACTTTTCTTTTTCCTTATTCTTTTCTAACAGTGGTTGTCATTTTTATGGAAACTTTTTAGATTTTTTTCATTCGATTCTTTGCTGCCTATCAGCTTAAGAAATCTGAAGGAAATTTGGCCTTAAATTTCTTTCCTCTCTTCTACCCACCTATGTTGGAAGCTTACAGATAGGCTTACATATAAATGTGCAGGAGTTGTAATAACTGTTTAGGCCTCTTTCCTTTTGCCTCCATGTTTTCAAGGTTAGGCTTGTTCAGTTCCAGGGCAGTTAATTATTTCCTTCACTAGACCTTTACTAATAGTCTGGGCACCTGCAGAACAACTTCTAGAATGAGAAGGCGCTAGATGAAACTTATTTTTGCAGCATGAACATGTTGAACATTAGAACATTTCTGTGGTGGTCTGTTGTAATAGGAGTTCCATAGGTATATGAATGACTTACACATATTTACACATTTTGAAAACTATGTATTATGGAAATATTCGAATATATACAGAGAATAACATAATGAACGCTTGTGTCCCATCATCCAGCTTCAACAGTGATCAGCATTTTGGGGATCTTGTGTAGGTGGGAGTTTTTCATTTGTGCATATCAAGGAAATAAATGATAAATGGGTAAATTCCTTGAACTCAAAATAGAGAAACTTGAAAACTTACCTTTTGGTTTTTTTTTTCCCCTCTTCTTCAGCGTCATGTACCTTGGATGATACACAAAGCTGTGGTAGAGATATGGTTCATCATTAGTTGTGTGTGTGTAAAGTCCTAGCATTCGTTGGCAGACGGAGGATTCAAGCTCCTCTGTCCTTTTGAAAGTGCTATGTGGGAGTGGTTGACCAAACACGAGTCACTTTCGTTTTTACACTAAAGAAAATCCAAATTCAGTAGGTGATAGTTGGCTTATATGCTGCCTAGAACTGCAGGCTTGGCAGAGACGTTAAGGTCATTGGTGAATTCATTCCTCACCGCTGTGTGCTTGTAGGGGAGTAGACAGTAGCTGTCCGGGTGGAAGGAGAAGGACATTTTTTTCAGTTATATTTCCTCGTTACCATCGGTTTTTGGGTCAGAGAGTGCAGGGAAAGTTGCTGAGAATACATAGCAGTCCCTTCCCTCCCATTCTTCCTTGCAATGCTTTTCATACTTGTTCACGGTTATCTGTAGCAAATCTTGGGAACTGAAATGTTTGGAATCTGGTAAGTTAGTCTGCCTCAATGTTGTTAATAATCCTGCTAAATGTAAATATTTTCTGATTTGTCATTGTCAGCCTTCATCTTAATTTTACTGGAAGAAGGAAGTTACATTAACCAATAATAAATGTGATTCTTAAAACATTACTACCACTGGCTGGCCCTGTGGCCTGGTGATTAGGGAAACGAGATCCTGCATGGCCGATCCTGTCATTTGAAACTTGGCGTTGGGGGCTTGGAAAACACGCTGGGTATCTGTGTCCCAAATCCCAACAGGACGGAGAAATGGAGGAGAAGGGATTGTTGTATGACCCTGCCCCATTGGGAGGTGCTTTTTTAATCTCTCTCTGTCTCTCTGCCTCCCTCTCTGGTGAACACCTGTGACTTCTGGCAAAAAAAAAAAAAAAAAAAAAGAGTTAGCTAGTAGCTGGATCCCACATGGCTGATTGCCTGGTTCAACTCCTGGACCTTGCAGCTTGAAAATTGTACTGAGCACATGTGCAGAGACTCCCAAATCCGGAAAGGACAAATGGAAAAGGGATTGCACTCTTACCACCCCCATGTGGGGGTGCTTTCTCATCCCCCCCCCCGCCCCCCCCCCCCCCCCCCCCCCCCCCGCATCCGTGAGTCCACATGCTTTCTAGGAAAAAAGAAGTGGCTACCATGTACTCTATGCTAGGCAGTGGGCCAGATGCTTTATAGAATATTATTTAATGCAACTCTTTTAATATATCTCATTTTAAAGATGAGGCACCTGGGACCAGCAGATGGCGTAATGGCTATGTCACTGGACTCCCATGTAGTTGACCGTGGTTTGCGTTCCGGACCCAGTGGCTTAAACTCAGGCCGGGAGCGTGTGCGTGCGTGCCCAAGATCCCAAGAAGAGAATGGAGGAGAAGGGATTGCAGTGTGGCCATCCCCCCTGGGGGGTGATTTCTCACTTTCTGTCTCTCTGCCTTTCTCTGTCTTTCAGGTGAGTGCACGCGCCCTATAGCAAAAACCTCTCAAAAAAAAAAAAAAAAGAAAAGATGAGGCACCTGAGAGACTGAAAGGTTAAAGGTTAAAGGTTAAATCACTGTGGTGATTCTTAGAATGATCGTCTTTTTAGGAATTGTCTCATGAGGTGCAGTAGTTTGCTTCCCTGAGCAGGTATTTATAGCTTTTGCATTTCTTTCCCCAATATAAGGACACAGAAACCCAAAGTCACTGATCCTGTCCTGCTAGATGGTAACACCTCCCCCATTGGATTTTATGTTTTCTTAATGTTCAAATGGCTTCAGAAATTTGTTGAAAAAAAGGCCTTAAAAAATATAAAGCATTTTTTAGGTCATACAGGTTTTTTTTTTTTTTTTTTTTTTTTTTTTTTTTTGCTGGAAGGCATGTGCACTTGCCAGAGATAGAGAGGAAGAAAGCACCCCCATGGGGAATGATCGTACTGCAGTTCCTTCTCCCTTTGAGACTTAGGGTACACATGCACCCATGCCAGGCGTGTTTCCCGGGCCGCTGAGCTTGGGACTTAGATGGCCATATGGTATCCAGCGCCCTTAACCGCCATGCCATGGGCTGGCCCGGTGCAGTTAGTTTTCCTATATTCACTGTGTGCATGCAGAAAGTTGATGAACTTTTTTTCATAGTCTGTACATTGATTTAAAACTTCTAAAATTATAAGAAGAAAACATATGAACAAAGAACATGTTACATGTATCAGTAATGAAATCTGATAGCAATGGAAGAAGCTGTGTGAACCTTCCCGCTGGTGCGAAGAACCCGGATATTACCAACATCATGGACTCCTCGTGCTCGCTCCTTTTTCATGCGATTCTCCATTGGATTTTTTAATTAATAGATTTAAACTCTACGTATAACTACAATAACTTTTTCTTAATTTTCAGGCATGTTATTAAAATAGAAGTATATGTTCTATTGATTTTTTTTTTCACTGATTAACTGTTTGCTACTTTATATATGTATGTACTTATGTATGTTTGGTATGGAGTGCATGCACTCGCCAGAGAGAGATAAAGAGAAAGTGAGGAATCACCTCTGGGGGAAAGAGGGATGGCCATGCTACAATCCCTTTTCCGTTGTCCTCTCAGGATTTTCGGCATGCATCCACACGTACCTGGCTTGATTTTCAGGCCACTGGGTCCTGGACTTGAACCTCGCAGTCGGCCGTGTGAGATCCAGCTGCCTTAACCTCCATATCACGTTCTGACCCAGTGTTAGCTACTTGAAACAATACAGTTTGTACTGTTAAAATTAAACAATGGCCAGCCCTGTAGAGCAGTGGGTAAGCCCTGTGTATAGGGACCTGGAGCTCACATGTGTGACCCCAGTTTGAGTCCTGGCCTCCATGACTGAAAAAAACCAGTGTGTGTGCATAGGGGTATGTCCCAAATCCCAGCCGGAAGGAGGAATGAGAAGGCATTGCAGCATAGCCATGTCCTGTTGGAGGGTTTTCTTTTTCTCTCACTCTTCTCTGTCTCTGGTAAGGGTAGGTGCCCTGTGACAAAAAACCAAACAAACAAAAAAACCAAACACACAACCTTCCCTCCCTCTGGGTTGTCCAGATAGTAGAGCCCTATAACCCACTCCTTCAAAGACTGGTCTTTATAGCGTGCTGCCTCTCAACCTTGCTAATGTAGCGTGACCTTACCTTGTTATAAACTACTTTGAAACTTGCTCCCCATCTTGTAATTTTATTTTTTTAAAGAATTATTTTATTTAACTCTATTTATTTAAATTTGACCAGAGAGGGACAGAGCGAGAATGAGAGTGAGAGAGAGAGAAAGTGAGAAAGAAAGCTGCCAAGCCTGGGACTCAAACCACGGTCGGCCATGTGAGAGTCCAGCACCCTTAACCACCATGCCACCTGCCGGCCCCCCCCATCTTGTAATTTCTTTTGCAAATCTGTTTAGTAGATAAAATTTGATTGGTAGTACACTAGTGTATTCCAGTGATTCAGAGTTCTGGTCAACTTTTATGTTTTGTTGGAATTTGAAACAATTTCCTTTTGTTCTCATGGGGTGTGTTAAAGTAATTTGTCAGTTTTACACTCAGAATTATTAACGTATGGCATGTTTTCAGGAACTTGCTGCTGAGTTTAAGGCTTCTATAAGGCTTTGTAAAGTATTCAATGCTGTTTAATTCGAGTAGTGTTTCTGACGCACTTGTAAGAAATGCTTATTTTCAGGGCCAGCTGGTTGTGGAGTGGTTAAGGCAGCTGGATCTTACATAGCTGACTGTGCGTTCGGAGTCCCAGACATGCAGCTTGAAAACATGTTGTGTGGGGCCAGCAGGTGGTGTGGTGGCTAAGGCACTGGACTCCCACATGGGAGTCCATGGTTCAAGTCCCAGACTTGGTGGCTTGAAAATCATGCCGGGTGCATGTGCACATGTGCCCACAATCCTGAGAGAATGGGGAAGGGATTGTGATGGGGCCATAACCTCTTGGGGTGATTTCTCACTTTCCTTCTCTCTGGCTTTCTCTGGTGAGCGCATGCACCCTATGGCAAAACCTAAAACAAACAAACAAAAAACACGTGTGTCTTCAAAATCCCAAGAGGCAGATGGAGAAGGGATTGCTGTGCGGATCTCCTGGGTGGGGGGTGATTTCTCACATTCCTACTCTATCTCTGACAAGTGCACGTGCCCTTAGAATAAACTAAAAACAAACCAAAAAACCCAAAATGCATGTTTCCATGATTTTTTGAAAAGAATTATTTATTTAATTTTATTTATTTTTTTCAGTCATTTTCATTTGACCAGAGAAAGACAGACACACAGAGTGAAGGAACGTGAGAAAGCCAACCATTAGGTCCGGGACTTGAACCATGGTCGGCCATGTGGGAGTGTCCAGTGACTTAACTACCACACCACCTGCTGACCCCCTGTTTTTATGTTTTTGTTTTTGTTTTTTTTTTGCTGTTTGAAAAGTAATTGTTCGGTTTTGGGTTGGCAGGTGGCGTGGTGGTTGAGGCGCTGGATTCCCACATGGCTGACCATGGTTCGAGTCCTGGACTTAGTGGCTTACTTTCTCACTGCTACTCTGCTCCCTCCCATGGTCAAATTAAAAAAGAATAATAATAAATAAACTTAAGTAAAAGAATTCCTTTTTAAAAAGTAATTGTATAGTTTTAATTAAAATGTAAAAGATAGAAGAACTGGTGGCGTGGTGGTTAAAGCTCTGGACTCCCCCTGACTGACTGTTGTTCGAATCCTGGGCTTGGAGGCTTGACAATCATGCCAGGTATGTGTGCGTACATGACCAAAGTCAGAGGAAGAGAGTGGAAAAGAAAGGATTGTGATTTCTCACTTTCCTTCTCTCTCTCTCTCTCTCACACACACTCTGTCTCTCTCTGGTGAGTGCACATGCCCTATAGCAAACCTAAAAATAAATAAGTAAGAATTAAATTAAAAACAGAGTAGTGGCCAGCAGGTGAAATGGCCATATCCCTGGGGAGTGATTTCTTACTTTCTCTCTCATTGTCTCTTTGTCTCACTCCAGTGAGTGCATGTGCCCTATGCAGAAACCTTAAAAAAAAAAGTAAGAGGTGGAATAAAAATTGTATTACTCCTAATATGGCATTTGGCGTGTGTCCTGCTAAATATTAATGGTGTGCTGTTGGTACCTGCAGGGCTGGGCGGGTCATGTGCAATGGCTCCGTTTCATTGGCTGGATACAGAGTGTACTTTGTGTACTTAAAGAGGCAGCTGCTACTCTGTTTTTTTTTTTTTTTTTTAAAGATTTTTGATATAGGACATGTGCACTCACTGGAGAGAAACAGACAGAATGTGAGAAATCACCCCCCTCAGGGAGGATGGCCATGCTGCAATCCTTTCTCCTCCATTCTCCTCGTGGGCATGCATGCACACGTGACCAGTGTGAGTTTGAAGCCGTCGGGTCCAGGACTCAAACCACAGTTGACTGGGTGGGAGTCCAGTGACATAACCATTATGCCATTTGCTGGTCCTTTTTTTTTAAAAAAAAAATAAAAAAAGTTATTAATTTAATTTTATTTGTCATTATTATTACTTTTTAATTTGCTATAGGACACATGTGCGTGCGCACGAGAGAGAGAGAGAGAGAGAGAGAGAGAGAGAGAAAGCCATTAGGTCTGGGACTCAAACTATGGTCAGCCCCATGTGGGAGTCCAGCACCTTTAACCACCACTCTACCTGCTGGCCACTGCTCTGTTTTTAATTTAATTTTTATTTATTTAGTTTTAGGTTTGCTATAGGGCATGTGCACTCACCAGAGAGAGACAGAGTGTGAGAAATAGAAAGGGAAAGTGAGAAATCTCCCCCAGGAGGATGGCCATGTTGCCACTCCTTCTCCTCCATCCCCCTGTTGTGAGTTTTGGACAGGCATGCACATGCACCTGGTGTGTTTTTCAAGCTGTCAGGTCCAGGACTCCAACCCGAATTCGGCCATGTGGGGTCCAACCACCTTAATCTCTGTGCTACCTGCTGGCCCTGGCAGCTGCTGTTCTGGTCTAAGTGGATTGTTGTCTTGCAGTAATATGGGCCCAGTATTGTCATAGCTTATAATTTTCAGGAAAGACTGGAAATCCAGAGCTTAAAAATAGCATTTTTTAATATGCCAATGAAAAATACTCAGAAATGGTATATGGGCCACGTTTCACAAGTGGTTATTTTTCAAGGTCTTCTATGAACCTTTACTGGAAAGACAGTGAGAACATTTTTTTTTTAAATTTTCATTTCATTTATTATTTTTTAATTTATACAGGGTATGTGCATTCATCCAAGAGAGAAAGAGACAGAGAGAGAGGGAGAGGGAAAGTGAGAGAGCAAGCTGCCAGGTCCAGGACTTGAACCGTGGCCAGCCATGTGGGAGTCCAGTGCCTTAATCACTATGCCACCTGCTGGCCCAGAATTAGCGTGTTTTTACTCTACTCTTTGTTTCTAGAATTATTTCCTCCTTCTCTGCCATCATCCATTTAAGTTCGTAATTCCCCATCCTGGAGCCAGCGTGGTGGCACAGGGCAGTGTGCTGCTCAGCTGGGTAGAGCCGTAAAAGATTGTGGGCTCGATCGTTAGTGGGGACCATGCACCCGGGCCCCTGCGCTTGTCCTGGCTGGCTGGGGTGACAAGGATTGCAGCTTGAGTCCCTGATGAGAGTGTTTGTATTTCTCTCTCTCTCTCTCTCTCTCTCTCTCTTTGTCCATGGGAAGAAAGAAGGAAATACACTTTAAAAAATAGCAAGAATGGGGGCCGGCAGGTGGAATGGTGGATTTTTTTAAAATTATTTACTTTTATTTGTCATTATTATTACTGCAGCTCAAGTCCCAGACCTGGCAGCTTACCTTCTCACTTTCCATTCATCTTTTTCTCCTTTTTTGTCTCTCTCTGGTCAAATTAAAAATTAAAAAAAAAAAAACAAAACTAAATAATTCTTTGAAAAAAGTAGCAGGAATGTTTCTAGTGTGTATTAATCTTTTTTTTTTTTTTTTTTTTTAAGTTTCTTTCATGAGAAGAGAGAGAGACAGGTACCCTCAATAGAGGGCCCTCCAGTCTCCGGTCTCAGTCAGGGAGATCCCTGGATGCGAACACAGAACCTTCTCCACCTGGGACCAATGGCTACCCCTGGACCACCACCTGGCCCTGGAGCATGCTTCTTGTTTTTTTTTTTTTTTTTTTTTTTTGAGATTTTTGCTATAGGGCGCATGCATGCGCTCGCCAGACAGACAGAGAGAGACAGAAAGACAGAAAGAGAGAAATCACCCCCCAGGGGGGATGACCACGCCTCAATCCCTTCTCCTCCGTTCTCCTCTCAGGATCTTGGGCATGCACACACACACACCCAGCGTGGAGTTTCAAGTCACCGGGTCTGGGACGCAAACCGTGGTCGACTACATGGGAGTCCAGGGACATAGCCATTACTCTAACTACTGGTCCCCGGAACATGCTTCTTAATGAGCTTTCTAGCTCCCACCCTCCCCCCATATCCATTTGCAGTTCATATTATAATAGAAAACCTGAGGGCTGACGCTGTGTGTAGTGGTTATGCTCTGCTCATGAGATGCCAGATCTCTCGTGGTAGGTTCCCAGAAACACGCCAGGTCCATGCAGGAGTGCCTAAGACCTGGCGGTCTGGAGGAATGGGGGAAGGGGAGTGCAGTGTGACCAGTCCCTGCAGGGGTGTGCGCCCCTCTCTTGCTTCCTTGCTCATTTTCATGTCTGTATGCACGTACCCTACTATGAATAAAGACAAAAAACAAAAAACAACGACAACAAAAAAACCCGAAAAACCCAGAAACTCCAACCGTTTGAACACAATAAAAGGGGTTTATAGGTTTATTTCTCTGAAAGTCCAAAGGTAGGGCAGGACTTACGGAAACACAATAATATCAAAGACTTATTTTGGTTTCTTTCTGTTTCTGTTCTGCTTTCTACGATGGCAGCCTCAGTGTGTTGATAGTCCCCTCATGGTCTTAGGGTGGCTGTCCGTGGCTGCTGGGGCCACATGTATTCTGGTTCGCGGAGCCTTTCTGTCTTAACATGCTAAACAAGAATCTGAGGCCGTTGAAATAGCTGCTTGGCTTAAGTAGTGTGCAGGCTTAAACGCACCAGTACCAGCTGCTGCACCCAAGGCTGGGGTCAGTTTTCTCTGAACTACTCAGGCTGTATGGGATTAAGTGGATACCCCAAAAACTCTGGCTAAAAAGACCAAAGGGCAAATGGATGCGGGAAGGTAGCAGTGGTGTCCACGATCGTCCTTTTCAAGTTTGAGAATAAGGTAAGGGGATGTTAAAACCATTTGCACAAAGAAACAAGAGATCATCCATTATCCCAGCATGTAGTTGTAAGCTCAAGCTAGTTTTTCAAACTTTCTGTGCCTTAGTTTCCCATCTGTACGATGGAGAAACCACATGGTAACAGGATTAAATGAGAAAATGGGGGACAGATGGTGGCACAACAGTAAAATAGCAGCTCTGTGAGGCTGACCCATGTGGGAAGGGTCTGGGTGCACATCTGGAATCTTCCCTGAACATGCTAGGCACAGGAGGAACCATGACCTGGGGCTGGTTGACGCAGGGGTGGATTAGCCAGGATGATTCTGGCGTGAAGACTACTGGGAGCCCAGCCTCTCGGCACAGTTGGTAGCAGACTGTGGAGCTGGAAGCCACATACCGACCAGGATTTGAGTTCCTGGCCCTGTTAGCCTGAAAACATTCCTGCTCACATGTGCCTGGAACCCTGCTGGGTTGGAAGACTGGAGGAAGTGGATTACAGAGTGAGCTCGAGGGAGTCCTCTGGAGGGTTTTTGTTTTCTTTTTCTCTCTTTCTCTCTCTTTCACTTGTGCATGCGCATGTGCTTTATCATGAATTGCAAAAAAAAGAAAAGAAAAGAATAAAGACTGTTGGGGGTACTGTCCTTTGTCTCTCTTGCTCATGGAAGAAAGAAATAAACTTTAAGTAATTGTAAAACACTTAACGTAATGCATGGCTTACCAAGTAAGTGCTATTATAATGATTTACTATTATTATAATCTATTTGTTTCAGATACTTCCGATTGTCATATTCTAATATAACCTATATTCTTTCTTTCTACATAACTATTATTAGCTTTGTTGACTCTGCAATACAAATCTGTGGATAACTAGAATTAAAGTTCAAATTTTGGTGTAAAAAATCTTAAAATCCAGACTATTTTTTCATAATATGCATTTTTTTTTTTTTTTTTTGGAGAGGTTTTTGCTATAGGGCACGTGCGCTCGCCAGACAGACAGAGAGACAGAAAGCGAGAAATCACCCCCCAGTGGGGATGGCCACGCCGCAATCCCTTCTCCTCCATTCTGCTCTCGGGATCTTGGGCACGCACGCACACGTGCCCGGCGTGAGTTTAAGCCACCAGGTCTGGGACTCGAACCGCGGTCGACTACGTGGGAGTCCAGCGACATAGCCATTACGCTAACTGCTGGTCCCATAATATGCATTTTTAATGAACTTCTTGAAGATTCTCTTATCCTATATAGTTCTATTAGAATTTATTTAAGAACCATGTTTCTTTTTATTTATTTATTTACTTTTTACAGTTTTTTAGTCTTTTTGCTACGGGGCACATACAATAACCAGAGAGAGAGAGAGAGAGAAATAGAGAGAGAAGTCAGCCTCTCAACAAATGGGGGTGGCCATGCTGCAATCTCTTTTCCATTCTCCTCTTGGGATTTTGGGCAAGTACACACTTGTACCCAGTGTGTTTTTTAAGCCACCAGATCCAGGACTTGAACCATGGAATTATCATGTGGGATCCAGCACCTTAAGTACTATGCCATCTGCTGGCCTACAAGGGTCCTTTTTTTTTCTTTTTCTGGAGAGGTTTTTGCTATAGGGCGTGTGCGCTCACCAGGCAGACAGAGACAGAGAGACAGAAAGCGAGAAATCACCCCCCCAGGGGGATGGTCACGCCGCAATCCCTTCTCCTCCATTCTCCTCTCGGGATCTTGGGCACACACGCACACATGCCCAGCGTGAGTTTAAGCCGCCGTGTCCAGGACTCGAACCGCAGTTGGCTACATGGGAGTTCAGCGACATAGCCATTACACTAACTGCTGTTCCATATAGCAAACATCTCAAAAAAAAAAAAATAGTGTATTATTTCTGCTGAGAGAGACACACACTTCCAAAGCGGACTCTGTGCCAGTGTTCACCCCAGCCTCAGCCAGCCCAGGTTGTGAGCGCATGCACCCGCCCGGTGTGTGCAGGGGACTCAGGGCACGCACCCCATAAGGCTCAGTGTTGCATTGCAGAGCCAGTGCCATTCCTGTGCTGCTGGCCCGATACTCTACTCCTGAACAGTCTTGTCAGAGACGATTCGAGGCAAATTTACAAGTTATGTCGCAACAGAATGGGTTATTGTACTGTTCCCTTGATAAATGATGAAACAGTCACAGAGGGGATAAGTGAGTTGCATAAGTCTCTGAACAAGTACTGTGTTGTGATTCTAACTCAGGCCATGTACAACCTAAGTGCTTAACCAACCACTAAGCTGTATATGGTGAAGTAGTGGCTTAAGGCATTTTTCAGTCATGTAATTGAATAGCGATCAAATAGTTTGGAAGGATATCCAGATGGTTTAAAACTTGTCTAATACAGTCAAGGTTTACCTTGTGGAAGGTAGGATCCTTTTTCGGAATTTATTTCTCCTGCGGTAAGAGACAGAGGCAGAGAGGAGAGCGTGCACCCCCACAACATGAGCTGTGGTCCTTTTTCAGCATCAGCCAGCCCTTGCTCCCTGTCCGCTCGGTGGTCTCTGGGCCGGAAGCTGGCCTTTCCGCGTGGGTCAGCCTTGCAGAGAATAATTATGTTTCTTGAGCTTTTAGAATTACAGAATGTTGTGTGATGGTGAAAAGGAAGCCACGTATATTGGGTTGTTAGGAAGTCACATTACGCATTTTTGCATAGTAGGAAAATGCATCATGACTTAACCATGGCCTAATATTTTTGTTAATCCCTGCCCACTAAAACAATTGAGAATAAAATACTACCATTGTTTGCATCCTAATTGTTAAATGAGTTCTTAGTCATTTAGATGTAATGCAGTAACCTTCATAGAAGTCTCATTTATATTAGCAGAGAACTTTATACTTCTTAGTGAATTGTACTATTTTTAAAAAATCTTGGCGGGGGGGGGCAGCAGATGGCATAGTGATTACTTCGCTGGACTCCTACATGACCAACTGTGGTTCAAGTCCTACACCTGGTGGCCTGAAACTCATGCTGGGCGCTTGAGTTTGTATGTCTACGATCCCAGGAGGAGAAGGGATTGTGGCATGGCATCTCCCCAAGGAATGATTTCTTATTTTTCCTCACTGTCTCTGTCTCTTCATAGTGCCGTAAGGCAGAAGCCTCTAATTTTTTTCTTTTTTAGATGGCTTTTGTTTATTTATTTATTTATTATTCCCAGAGGGTAACTGTGCTTGCCTGAGAGAGGAAGAGTCCCCAGGGGGGCACGATGACCCTGCATCCTTTTCTTCCTTGTCTCTAGCCCATCCGGGATTTGTGGCACAAACAGTAATACACTTCTTTGGATGTGTTTGAAGTGGCCGGTGCTGGGATTTGACCTGCAGTTGGCCATGTGGGATCTGGCTCCCTTTAGCTGTTAGGCTATAGGGTTGGCCCCCGTTTTTACTTATTTTTAATTTAATTTAATTTTTTATTGATTTGTGTGTGTGTGTGTGTGTGTGTGTGTGTATAAGGGTGTGTACACTCGCTGGAGAGAGAGAGAGACAGACAGAGAGTGGGTAAATGAGAAATCGCACTCCAGCGGGATGGCCACATGGCCACGCTGCAGTCCCTTCTCCATTCTCCTGCAGGAATTTTGGACACACATACGAACCTGGTGTGATTTTCAAGCCTCTGTGTCCAGGACTCAAATCACAGTCAGCCTGGTGTGAGTCCAGGGACTTAACCACCACGCCACCTGCTGGTCTCTCTCTTTTTTTTTTAAATTGCTAGAAGGTATGCGTGCTTGCTAGAGATACAGAGAAAGAGAGAGAGCACCCTTCCCCCACTAGGGCGTGGCAGTGCTGCAGTCCTTCTTCCTCCATTTGTCCATCCTGTCCGCACTTGGGGCACGCACACGTATGCACCCACGTGTGTATTTCACGCTGCTGGGGCCAGGATTCCACCTGCACTGGGCCTTGTGGAATTTGGCTCTCAATGGTACAGAGCCTAACCGCTGGGCAGGGCCAGTGTTCATCTCCATTTAGGAGGTGAGGAATGTTAGGCTTGTGGAGTCAGTGACTCAGCCCCGTCACCTGGGAAGTGGAACCTCCTCAGGGAGGCCGAGCTCCACAGAACCCTGACCTTCCCTGGTCCTAACAGCTGGTTCCGTGGTGGCGATGGTAGGCTTAGTACTTCGTGGGCCCAGTGGTACTTTGTACCGCATTGTTTCTTTAAGGAAAAATATTCTGGGTTGGCCCACAGCCTAGGGTGGGGGAACTGGGTCCCACAGGACTCACCACTGTTTCTGGCCCTCTTGGCTAGAAAAACACGCTGGCATGTATGTGTGTGTGTGCCTCAAACCCCAATGGGATGAAGAATGGAGAAGGCAGGGCGGCATGGCCACACCCCGGAGGGACTGTTTTCTCCCTCCTCTCTGGCTCATGCTTGCTTGCTATTTCTACCTCTCTCTCTCTCTATTCCTCTTTGTCTCACTGCCAACCAGATGTGTTCTCTGGGAATTAAAAAGAAAAATATAGTCTGGATTTCAAATCATTGATTTTCAGATAAAAATTTGGAACTTAACCTGAAAATCGGGTCTATATGTAGTATGTATATATTTATTTGCTTATGTAGTGTTTAAATCTAGTGTTTCCATTTCTTTTATTCTCTTTTATTTATTTAAGTTCCTCTATATATACATTTATCTGCTACTAGAAATTGAAATAGCACTTTGAAATTTCCTTTTATTATAATTCAAAACTTTGAAAACCAGGAGATCTAATTATCTGCCCAATTACTATTATTCAAAGCTTATTTAGAGAGAAAGAATGAATATTCCTTTTTTAAAAAATAATTATTTAATTTTACCCATCATTATTATTCTTCAATCTGACCAGAGAGAGAGAAAACAAGCCACCAGGTCTGGGATTCGAACTGCGGTCAGTCACGTGGGAGTCCAGCACTCTAGCCACCACACCACCCACTGGTCCCAAGAATGAGCATTCTTTATTTATCTGTTGTGATTTTGGGGCCAGCAGGTCCAGGACTTGAACTGCGGTCAGCCACGTGGGAGTCCAGCACTCTAATCAGCATGCCACCCACTGGTCCCAAGAACGAACATTCTTTTTTTATCTATTGTGATTTTTGGACCACCAGGTCCAGGACTTGAACCATGGTTAGACATGTGGGAGTCCAGCACTCTAACCACCACGCCAATTCCTCTCAGGCTTTCTACCATTTCATAGCTCCCTGTGTTTCCCCAACTAACACGTATGACTCTCTTTCAGAATCTAACTCTTGGCATGGCCTCTTCTCTGAGGCCCCAGCTCAGCCTGTACTTAGCCTCTGCTCTGGCCTGGCCTTCTGGTATACCGTGTTCAGGCCACATGGAACTTGCTGGCGTGTCTTCAGGAGATCTTGCCTTTCCATGCCGCCGGGCTTTTCCATCCGCCCTTCTCTCTCCATGGCCGCTGTTCTCCCTCACTTTGCCTGTCCCTGCTGTGCTCTTCACTGTGAGACGGAGCTCAGGTACCAGCTTCTCTGTGGCCACCAGCTCTCCAGAGGACCTTGCTTGTAACTTAGTGTAGTGTCTACTTAGTTCTGTCATAAACTTGTTAGGTGATGATGCTTCTAAAAACTTCAGGAAAAGTGGAATTAAAGTGCAAAAAGAAGTGAAATACATGCATGGTTTTCTGTTTTTCATAATACTCGTTCTCTATGAACTTTCCGAAAACCTTTGGTACAACTCAGCAAAAGAAAAAAAGACACAAATTATGAATATGTGCAACGACATAGAGGAATTTTATATGCAGTGTACTAAGTATAAGAAGCTGGTCATAAAAGGTTATTTGCTACATGAGTCCATTTTCATTTGACTTTTCTGGAAAAGACAAAATGTTAAGGAAGGAAATGACATCAGTGGTGGGCCAGCCTGTGGTGTGGTAGTTAAGGCAGCTGGATCCCAGGTGGCCAACCACCTGGTTTGAGTCCCAGACCCTGCAGCTTGGAAAACACTCTGGGCGTGTGTGTGTCCAAAATCCTGAAGGAGGGAGTAATGGAGAAGGGGTCGTGGCATGACCATGCCCCATGGGGGGGTGCACTCTTACTTTTTCCTTCCCTTCCTTTCCTTTCCCCTTAGTCAGTGCATGTGCCCTCTGGCAAAATAAAACAAACCAAAAAAAGATAAAAAAGAAAAAAATAAATGAAGTCAGTGGTTGCCAGGGGTTGGGACTCAGAGAGAGGAGATTAACTGCAAAGGGGCCCAGGGAACAGGAGAACTCTTGGGGGCAATGAAAACATCCTACATGTAGACTGTGGTGACGGTCACATGACCATAGGCGGCAGACTGAACTCTAAGGAAGTTTGTTTTGTTTGCACCTTGATAAACACAACACTAAAAAAGATGACACAGGTATAATTTCTGCCTTTAGGCTTGTGGACCTAGTGGAGAAGCTTATTTATGAAGGGACTTCAAAAAATGTATGGAAACACTTATTATAGTAAAATGGGAGTTTATTTTAATGCCCAAAATTTGAAATTCATCCATAGTTTCCTTGAAATATGCTTTTCCCATGGAGTTGTTGAAGACCCCATGTGCGTGTTTACACACACACATATATATCGTGGATGAAATTGATTTCTTCCTTTGGATTCCGTCCCTGAATTATCCACCCTTACAGGATAGAGAGGAAGGGATTAGAGAGTATTATAGTGAGGAAGGGACTAATTTGAGAATGTATTGCAGAGATTCGGGACTTGGAATGTTGGAACTATACTAAGATGCTTTCTACTCACAGATACAGAAAAATTACGGTTTTTAAATGCAGTTGTAGCTTTTGTTTTCTTTTGAATACTTGTAATTGAATTTTTTTTGGAGAGGTTTTTGCTATAGGGTATATGCTCTCTTCAGAAAGACAGCAAGAGACAGAGAGACAGAAATCACCCCCCCCCCCCCTCCTGCAGGGGGATGGCCATGCCACAATCCCTTCTCCTCCATTCTCCTCTCAGGATCTTAGGCACGCACGCACATGCACCCGGCGTGAGTTTAAGCTGCGGTCGACTACATGGGAGTCCAGCAACGTAGCCATTATGCCAACTGCTGGTCCCAATAATTGAATATTTTTTAAAATAATTATTTATTTAATTTCATTTATGTATTGATTTGTTTTAATTTGACCAGAGAGAAAGTGAGAAAGCAAGCCTCCAGATCTAGGACTTGAACTGTGGTCAGCCATGTGGGAGTGTACAGCACCTTAACCACCATACCACCTGCTGGCCCCCTGTAACTAAATTTTTTTTTTTTTTTTGAGAGGTTTTTTTGCTATAGGGTGCATGCGCTTGCCTGAGAGACAGAGAGATAGAAAGTGAGAAATCACCCCCCAGGGGAGATGGCCACGCTGCAATCCCTTCTCCTTTCAGGATCTTGGGCACGTACACACATGTGCCTGGCGTGAGTTCAAGCCACCGGGTCCAGGAGTAGAACCGCGGTCGACTACATGGAAGTCCAGCGACATAGCCATTACGCTAACTGCTGGTCCCTGTAACTGAATATTTTTATAAGAACCTTTTAACTTGTGGAATGTTCTAGAAACTATTCCTGTGGTGCTGTCTTTTGTATTTTATGCACTGTTAACTTTTTCCCTTTACCATTCTATTGCCTTTCCCCCTTCTCTCCCTCTCTCTTTAGTTGTGAATCTCAGTTCAGCTCCTATAATGAGCAAGAAAATTTACATACTCATTCTCAATTTTCTTTTTTGTGAATAAGGTTGGTTCTGTCAGTCTCATGGTCCTAGGGTATTAATTGTTAAAGGTAGTTCCTTTATTCCCCCTGCCCCCTAAATTTA
Source organism: Tupaia tana (assembly GCA_026018925.1). NCBI lineage: Eukaryota > Metazoa > Chordata > Mammalia > Scandentia > Tupaiidae > Tupaia > Tupaia tana. Next base: position 5,691,331 of record JAKSZU010000021.1, read on the forward strand.
TAAATAGTGAACCTAAACTAACTTTTTTGGGCTTAAAATTTGACTTGTCAATTATACTTCATTTAAGAAGAAAAAAGTATTTATCATGAGAAATTTCAGATATGCTCAAAAGCGTGAAAGAACACATATATACTTATCTCCCAGCTTCAGTCATTATCATCATGCTTTTGTTTTTCTTACGTCTTTTTTTATTTTTTACTTTTTTTTAGGTTTTTGCCATGAGATACGTGCACTAGCTGGAGAGAGAGGAAAAGCGAGAAGGCACCCCCGAGGGGCCATGACCATGCCATAATCCCTTGTCTTCCATTCTCCTCTTGGTTTTTTGAGCATGCACACACACACATCTGGCTTGATTTTTAATCTGCCGGGCCTGAGACTCGAACCGTTGTCAGCCATTTGGAAGTCCAGTGCTTCAACCACTGTGCCACCTGCTGGCCCCTTCATATGTCATTTTAACTAAGGACATTATAGCTTCTGTATGTTTTGTTTTCTTTGGCTCTCTGCAATTTTTTACTAGTAGGTTATTTATCTGTCTATCTATCATCTATTATCTATCTATTATCTATCTATCTATCTATCTATCTAAGAATACTGAGCCATGGGCACAATTTTCTAGGAATTTAAAGTCTGCTGCTAAAGTTTACACGAAATTGAGGTAATATCCATGCCCTATGGAACTTGGTGGTACTGTGCTGATGACAGGATCCAGTGTGGCTGTCCTGTTTTGAGAGTATGGGCCTGCTTCTCTGTCTCCCCAGATGACACTGGATTTGCAATGGTCAGAGGTCACCATGGGTTTGTACATGGGGTTTGACTTTATTATTTTTTTTCTTGTACATTTGAGATAGAGTCCAATAATCTAATTTATACAGGATGCTAGGACCAGCTAGATGGTGTAATGGTTATGTTGCTGGACTCTCACGCAGTCAATTGCGGTTCGAGTCCTGGACCTGGTGGCTTAAAATTCACGCCAGGCACATGTGCATGTGTGCCCAAGGTCCTAAGAGGAGAATGGAGAAGAGACTATGGCATGGCCATCTCCCTGGGGTGTGATTTCTTGCTTTCTATCTCTCTGGTGAATGCACGTGCCCTATAGCAAAAATTTCTTTCAAAGAAGTGGAATGAAAAAAAAAAGAGAGATCAAGGATGCTGCCTTGGGTTTGATAGCAACATATAGCTTTGATAACGGAGTGAACTTGTTGATGGATGTTTTTGTCCTATATGGTAGGAATTTAGATGCATATTCTGTAAATACCTATCTTTTCTAACCTTAAAGGCAGCAGCACAATTTCCCTAAGACCTTATTGTGAGTCTGGCTTTCAGAAAGGCTGGGTGTATTTTTGTTTTAGCTCTCCTTGTGACTGGGGTGGAGGTAACATGTTCTTAGTTGCAAATCATAGTCTATCATAGCTTCTAAAGTTTCTGTTCACTGAGGCTTTGGTCATTTAAATTCTGACTTCTCTCTGGAAATGCCAATTAATTAGTTATGGATGAGGAAAACCCTGTCTGTAATAAATCTGAAGACATGAAAGCTTGCTGTGGAATACAATCCTAAGAATGATTTTGCCTGAGGCGGCAGGTTTGGACTCTAATGAGCATGTTTTCAGCTGGCTCCTGTTCTTTCTGGCCCCACAGGGTATATTGTCAGTTGATCGGTACATCCTATTATTTTCTTTCTTTGAGAGCAAGGTGGAAATTTCCACCAAGATTTCCTTTCTCTCCGTGTGCCTGTGGTAAGGAGAACTGTAATGTCATTCCCCTTTCCCGCCGTGGCCTGTCTCTTTTTTCCTCTGGAATCTGTATTCGGTTCTGGAGTTGGAAGCTTCCTTGGCATTCCAGCTCGGGTATAAAGCCTGTAACATCTTTTCAGTCACCTGAGGGTGGTTAGAAGTCTATTTCGTTCTCCCGAGATGTTTGCAGCCCTCAGTGGCGTGAGAAAAGTAGCGTAATGACTTTGGGGACTTTCATGGATGGATTTGGAGACAGTTGCTGTATGAGGCTCCCCCCCATTTGAACCATCTTACCGATCCTACCTGATCTGCCCACATTCTATTTCAGATCATGTTTTAGCATTTTCTGTGCTAAGGAAGAGGCCGAAGGTCGACCAAGTACCTCAGCTCTGTACATATTTGGGCTCAGTCATGAGGTTATAAAACCAAAGGAATCTGGAATTGCAGCATGCTAATTACTTAGAAAACACTGCTTTGCAAATGTTCTCTGTTTAGTTTAATTTATATTTAGTAAGTTGATGTTCAAAGGGTGACTGTTAGGTTAAGAGAGCCCTAATTAAAGTCTGGGAACGACTAGTTCTGATACTAATCCAAGCATTATGCTCTGAAGAAGCCCTAGGTGGTGACGGTGGTGGCACAGCTGGGCACACACGAGAAAGGTCCTGGTACCCGTGCTGGGAGCTCCGTGAACATGCCAGGTACACGTGTGTCCCCATGATCTGGGCTGGCCAAGACTGGGCGTGGGTAACGGCGTGAAGGCCCCACTGGGCCGCTGTCCCTCTGGCACTGGGCTGCCATTGGATACTGGAGCTGAGGGAAGACCGTCTTCGGACCCTGAGTTAACCCGGACATGTCAGCCCAGCCCACGTGCACCTGTGGTCCCCACCGGCTGGTAGTCAGAGGAAAGGAGTGAGGCACGGCAAGGCCTGAGAGTCCCTGTCTGTCTGTCTGTCCCTTTTGAAAGAAATAAAGGAAAAAAAAAAAGAAAAAGAATCATTTGAATTACTGTCAGTCTTGAATATCTAATTTTCTCCCCCTAACAGGAAGATATAAAAATATGTTCATTAAAACCATCTCGATGGGGGCCAGCAAGTAGCGTGGTGGTTAAGGGTGCTGGACTCCCACATGTCTGACTATGGTTTGAGTCCTGGACCTGATGGCTTGCTTTCTCACTTATCCTCTCTCTCCTCATTCTGTCCCTCTCTGGTCAAATTAAAAACTGATAAATAATAAAGTTAAATAAAAATAATTCTTAAAAACACACACACACACAAAACACTTGGAGGGAATAGCAGATGGTGTAATGGTTACATTGTTGGAATCCCACATGGTTGACCATGGTTTGAGACCTGGACCTGGTGTCTTGAAATCCACACTGGGTGCGTGTGCGTGTGTGCCCCAAATCCCAAGGGAGTAGATTGTAGCATGACCATTCCCCCCGGGGGGGGGGGTCATTTCTCACTTTCTGTCTCTCTGTCTCTCTCTCTATCCATCTGGTGTGTGCACATGACCTATAGCAAAAATCTCTCTTAAAAGAAATCTGAAAGGGCCAGCGGGTGGCATAGTGGTTAAGGCATTGGACTCTTCACGTGGCTGATTGTGGTTCTAGTCCTGGACCTGGCAGCTTGAAAATTATGTGGGTTGTGTGCATGCATGCAAAATCCCAGGAAGAGAATGGAAGAAAAGGAATTGTGGTGTGGCCATCCCCCCGGAGGTGATTTCTCACTTCTCCTCTCACTGTCTCTCTCTGTTTCTCTCTCTAGTGAGCACACATGCCCTATGGCAAAAAACATAAAAAAAAAAATCTGGAATTATAGACTTCAGCATGTTCTTATTAAATTTGTACCTAAATGCTAAGTAAGAAAACTTTTTTTTTTTTTTTTTAATTTAGAAATTTTTGCTTTAGGGTGCATGTACTAAAACTAAAACTAAAAATTGTTTTAAAAGTTTACTTTGTAAAAAAAAAATTTTTAGAGAGATTTTTTGATATAGGGTCCATGCACTTACCAGAGAGACAAAGAGAGACAGAGAGTCAGAAAGTCAGAAATCACCCCCTTGGGGAGATGGCCAAGCCACAATCCCTTCTCCTCCATTCTCCTCTCAGGATCTTGGGCACGCACGCACATGCGCCGGGTGTGAATTTTAAGCTGCCAGGTCGGACTCAACTGCAGTCGATGATGTGCGAGTCCAGAGACATAGCCATTACGCTAACTGCTGGTCGTCCCTTAATTGCTCTCTGAAGATTAAGAGAGAGAGATGTACAGATCGGAGTGGTACAGAATTTGATGCTGTTAGCAAGGACGGTTTTATGATTCATGAGTTTCATTATGCCGTAACTTTTATAATCTCATTTACTTTTTCCCATGTGCTACCTCTGCTTTTTTCCCCACCTTAAAGTATGAACACATCAAAACCAAACCCAAAGTGTCTTTCTTGTCTCTCTGTTACACACACACACACAGACACACACACACACACACACACACACACACACACAAGCTTGTCAAGGCACAATGAAGAAGAAAATGTGCATGTTACATAGGAAGGGAGGTTAGTGTTAAGGATGAAGACTTTACAGCAGATTACCTTCTTAATTTTTTTTAACAAGAATTATTTAATTTTACTTATTATTATTATTATTTTTCAATTTGCTACAGGGCATGCACACGAGAGAGAGAGAGAGAGAGAGAGAGAGAGAGAGAGAGAGAATGAGAAAGCAAGCCACTGGATCCGGAACTCGAACCTCAGTCGACCATGTGGGAGTCCAGTGCCTTAACCACTATGCCACCTGCTGACCCCACCATGTTAATTTTTTAGTGGCAGTTGGCATGGAAAATGGCAGATGGAAGTCAGTTTATAAAACACATATTTTGGAAGATTAGATATATCAAGCTCTCATTAAGTCATATAGATTGCAAAACTTTTCTTATGTATGATGTGTTTTTCTCTTTCAGTGTAATTAGCTATTCATAGTTTTATTGGTAGGACTTACTGGCTCATTCACCTTATCTTCTCATTCAGGAAGGTTTGAACTGGCTTTGAGGAGTGTGGGAATTAAATCTGGCGCTTCATTAAGTGTCTTCAGAGATTGGAAGGAGTCTGGCATAGTAGAGACTGAATAAATATTTGCTAAGCAAATGAATACATGAATGGTTGAAAACATCTTAGGCGTATTTCTGGTAAAGTGATAGGTATCGTCTTAGAACTTTTCTTTTACAGGTAAGTCTCTAGAAGGTTCATGTAGAACCAGTCTCTTAATTCTTATCCATCAGCAATTCGTAGCTCTTTGAGCATCGCATCGCAGCTATAAATTGAGATGAAGAAACACCGTTGGGTTGGGGAGAGTGCTTGGGAAAAAATTCACATATGACTGCGGTTTGCCCACTGCAGTATCTTAGCAGCAAAGATTTATAGACCTTTACTTGATGGCATATTTTGCAAAAATCAGGTAACAGATTTCAAATACTTGATTTAAAATACATTTCATTTTTTTTTTTTACATTTTTTCCTTTTCATTTAACTTATTACCATCATTATTATTTGTTTCTAATTTGACCAGAGAGAGAGAGAGAGAGAGAGAGAGAGAGAGGAAGAAAGCAAGTTGCCAGGGCTGGAACTTGAACCGAGGTTGGCCATATGCGAGTCCAGCGCCTTTTAACCACCATGCCACCTGCTGGCCCCTACATTTCATTTAAAAAAACTATACAGTGCAAAAAGAGCTAGTTTTAAAACTAATTCTGCCACTTCCAAACTGGATATGACTGCATCCTAATAACTTACTCACTCTTAATCTCACGTATAACCAGGCATAATAAATCTGTGCAGTTGCCCTATGACATTTTGTGAGGATCAGGTAAGATAATGGATGCAAAGCATCTTTTCAAAATCAGATGTTACTTTAACCTGAAGGGCACACAGGAGAACTGGAACCATATGTCAGTGCAGAAACGTGTACATCAATCTGCATAATATTATTATTTTTAATGGTAGAGAGCATGTTTACATGCACGAGAGAGTGAGGCATGTCTGTAGGGTCTCAGTAGTGCTGTAATCCCTTTCCTCTAGTCACCTAGCTCCTCGGGATCTCAGGCGCTTGCCTGGTGTGTTTTTATGCCTGAGCACAGACCTGAACCCTTGGTGGAGGCCATGCGGCTCTCAGCACTGCAGGCCAATATTGCTACAGACTGTGCCATCTAGACTGGCCAGCAGTATTCAAGATAGACAAAAAGTAGGACCAGCCCAAATGTTCACTAGCTATTGAGTGGGTAAACATCACGCGCTGTGTCTGGCCCAGACTGGTGGTATAGTTAGTAGCGGACTGAACTGCAGCGCTGGAAGCCACATGGCCGACTGGGTTTGGATCCCCAAGTCCTCCTGAAAATATGTCAGGTGCACATGCGTGCACCCAGGATCCTAAGGAGCTGGAGGGCTTAAGTAGCGTGTTTCTCTTTCTCATGTCCATGCTCTCTTCCATGACAAAATAAATGAACTTTAAAATAAGTACTATGTCCATGGAACGAAATGGTCTTCTGTCATGAAAAGTAGTGACATACTGATACATGCTACAACATGGATGGCTCTTGAGAACATTATGCTAATGGAAGCATCTAGTCATAAAAGGTCTCGTCTAATTTCATTTATGTGAGTTCAGAATGAACAAGTTGATAGAGATAAAAGGTAGAGTAGTGGCTAGAGCTTTGAGGAGAGGGAAGAATAAGGAATGGCTGCTGATAGGTATGCATCCATTTTGGGATAATTTTTTTTCCTTTTTTTAAAGATTTTGCCAGAGGGTGCTTGCAGGAGAGAGACAGAGAGGGAAAATGAGAAAGCACTTCCCTCCCTGTGGGAGAATGTCATGCTGCAATCCCGTCTCTTCTGTTTTCCCCTCCTTTTGGGATTATGGGCATGCATGCACAGGCACTGGGCGTGTTTCTTAAGCTGCCATGTCTGGGACTTGAACCATAAAGTTGAACAGGTGAGATCTAGCCACTTTAGCCACTGGCTGGTCCTGACAATGTTTTAAAATTAGATAATGGTGATAGTTGCACACATATACTATATATATATATATATATATATATATACTATATATATATATATATATATATATATATTCTAAAAACCACTGATTAGTACACTTTAAAAGGGTAAGTTGGTATATGGATTATATTTCTTTTTTTGTGGATTATATTTCAAGAAAGCTCTTATAAAAAAGGGAAAAGAATGAAAGCCATAGTTTAGTATGACAAACCGATAACAATGTATTGTACTGAAGTGGCCTTAGCATCAGAAACTGTGCAGACGTGGGTAAAAGTTCTCTCACTCGAGGACAGAGATACGTCGTTCATTCCGGTATCCCTAGAAACTAGCACATGGGGGCCAGTGGGTGGCATAGTGGTTAAGGCACTGGACTCAGCGGCTTGAAACTCACATGGGCGCATGTGTGTGTGTGCCTAAAATCCCAGGAGGAGGATGGAGGAGAAGGGATTGCAGCATGGCCAACTCCCCGGGGAGGGATTTCTTGCTTTCTCTCTCTCTGTCTCTCTAGCGAGTGCATATGCCCTATAGCAAAAATCTTTCTCTTAAAAAAAGAAAAAGAAAGTAGCATGTGCCCATCAGTAAATGTTTATAGACTAAGAGAATAAGGCAGCGTTTGTCTGGCGAAAGATTTGGGACAAAGTAACTTTCCTGTGCTTCATTGTCTTGTCCGTAAAATGTAGATAATTTGCACTTAATAGGGTGATTGTGAGGATTAGTGAGATGAAAAGTATGTAGTTTAGTGTCTGACTCAAATTATAGGCTAGTCTATTGTATAATCTTCCCAGGCTGTTATACTAAACACCACAGACGGGTAGCTTTAGCAAAAAGCATTCCTATCTCATTGTTCTGGAGGTTGGCATGTCTAAGACCAAGGTGCCCACAGATACAAGGTATTGTAAAGACCCTCTTCCTGGTCGCCAAATGGACACCTGGCTGAGAAATCTTTCATCTCTTTCTCTCTCTCTCTTTTTTTTTTTTTTTTTAAATAATGATACTGGTCTTAGGCCACTAGGTGGCGTGGAGGTTAAGGACTGGATCCTACATGGTCAGCTGTGCACTTTGAGTCCTGGACCCAGCACCTTGAAAATCACGGTGGCTATGTGTGCATGCATGTTCAAAATCTCTAGAGGAGAATGGAGAAGAGACTGTGATGTGGTCACGTCCCTGCGGGGGGTGATTTCTCATGTTCTCTTTCTCTCTGTCTCTTATCTCTCTGGCGAGAGCACGTGCCCTATAGAAAACCAAAAAATTAAAAATAAACAATAAAGGTACGGATCTGATCATGAATGCTCCACCTTTATGACTTAATCCAACTCTTACTACCTCCCAAGGGCCCCATCTCCCAACACCATTGCACTGGGGATTAGGACTTCAACATGTGAATCTCAAGGGGGGCACAGACATTCAGTTCCCAGCAGCCTCCTCTCTCGTGGCTTCAAGGGCCTTCAAGCAGTGGTCGTGCGGAGTGTGCCTGGTCAAAGGAGTGCTACTGGTACTGAAGTCCACCCTTTGCCTTGGCATGGGACTGCCATTGGCTGTCTTACTGCAAGTAGTTCTCTAGAAGGGGTGCATTTTGTCCATTTATCAACCTAGATGAGTGCCTTTTTGTAATCCAATATACTGCATTTATTTTGCTTTGATATTGAAAGCTAGAGAGTCTTGATTTGGCACTGAGCTGCTTATTTCGCTTAGCTCCATTTAGATTTAATGGCTCTGGGTTTTTTTGTTTTTTGTTTTTTTTTTTTTTTTTTGGAGAGGTTTTTTTTTTTTTTTTTTTTTGCTATAGGGCGCGTGCGCTCGCCAGACAGACAGAGAGAGACATAGAGACAGAAAGCGAGAAATCACCCCCCAGGGGGGATGGTCACGCCGCAATCCCTTCTCCTCCATTCTCCTCTCGGGATCCTGGGCACGCACGCACACGTGCCCGGCGTGAGTTGTAAGCCACCGGGTCCGAGACGCGAACCGCGGTCGACTATGTGGGAGTCCAGCGACATAGCCATTACGCTAACTGCTGGTTCCCAATGGCTCTGGGTTTTGAAAAGGCCCTGAACTTGGATGAGAACCATCTAGCTAATGCAAATAGATAGCTTATTCATACGTTATGAACATAATTATTTTTCATTTTTGTAAAGTAGATTTGTTTCCTAAAGGATAACCAGGTTTAATCATTAGAATTTGTTAACAGGAATTCTATTTTAGATATTTTTTTTCACCAAAAAAGTACTTTTTGTAAAGCACTTACATATGCTACTTTATATTTTAAGGTTAGGTTTTTGCTACAGGGTGCACGAGCTTGCCAGAGAGAGGCAGACAGAGAAAGGGACGGACCTACCACGGTCCCAGTCCCTTCTCCTCCATCCTCCATTCTTCTTGGAGTTTTGGGCATGCATGCACATGCGCCTGGCATGATTTTCAAGTCACCCGGTCCAGGACTCAAACTGCAGTTGGCCATGTGGGAATCCAGTGCCTTAATCACCATACCACCTCTGGGCTCCCATATGCTTGTTTTGATCCTAACAAAATTGTATTTAATTTTTTTTTTTTTTTTTTTTTTTTTGCTAGAGAGCATATGTACTTACTAGAGAGACTCAGTAAGACAGAGAGGGAGAACGCGTTCCCCACAGAATGTGGTGACATCACAGTCTCTTTGTTCTTTCCCCATCCTGTCCTATTAGGAATGTGAGCGTGCACGCACATGTGCTCAGCGCGTTTTTCAAGCTGTTAGAGCCGAGACTCCCTGTGGGATCTGGCTCCTTTAACCACTAGGCCATAGTGCAGACCAAAATCGTATTATTTTAAAAAGTAATCGTTTCCTAATTTCTTATTAGAAAACATAAATTTGCTTTGCTAACAAAGTGATGTAAATATATATCAGGGTAAAGGATACCTAGATTTCTAGGACATGAATATAAATCCTTGATTTTAATGATAATGAAGCTGTCATACAGTGTAATCATACTAACATTAAACACCAATTCATCGAGTAAATGAAACTAACTTTTTTTTTTTTGTAGTTTTTGCTATAAAAACTACATGTGCTTGCTGAAGGGAGAGACAGAGAGAGGGCCATAAAAAGGGGGGTAAGGCCATGCCCCAGTCCTTCTCCACCATTTTCTCTCTCTCTCTTTTTTTTAAAGAATTATTATTATTTTTTCTTTCTTTCTTTATTTAAATTTGACCAGAGTGAGAGAGAGTGAGAGAGATGGAAAGTGAGAAAGCAAGCCACCAGGCCACCAGGTCTGGGACTCGAACCGTGGTCGGCCATGTGAGAGTCCAGCACCCTTAACCACCACGCCACTTGCCGGCCCCCCCCACCATTCTCTTATCAGGATTTTGAGCGCACACGCACATGCCCGGTATGATTTTCAAGCTGCCAGGTCTAGGATTCGAACTGTTCAGTAGGCCATGTGGTATGCAGTGCCTTAACCTCCATGCTACCTGCTTGGTCATATTTTTTATTAAGATTTTTTCTTTATGATAAAGCATGTGCATACACATGAGAGCGGAGGGGACAGGGACAGAGAGAGAGATGAGCACATGCACAGTGTCTGGTCATACCACGATCCCCGTTTTCTAGTCCCCCCGCCTGTTGGATCTTGGGCCCTGTGTGTTTTCACAGCGTGTTTCCAGCTGGCTGAGCCAGGGATTTGAGCCCTGGTCGCTGTGTGGGTCCTGGCTTCTCCATATCAGCATGCTGCCTCTATACCATGCAGCTTGCCCAAGCTTTACTTTTCTAGTCTCTTATTTATGTTTATGGTAGAACTATTTGAGTTTTATAATATTTTTCCTCCATTCGTCTTTGATCGAATTTGATAGTCAATGTAAGTCGTTTTTGTTTTTTTGTTTTTATTTCTAGGTATGTAGTTATTAAGTCACTCGACATAAAATTCATTCATCAATAATAAATGAACATTTTTTATTTGCAAAATTTAGTAATTACTCACCTTTATTGAACACTTACTGGACATTGTTAAGCACTCGATATGCGATCAACCTCACAGCCTCATGAAGTAGTTTTCTTTGGTAGCTCTGTTGTAATCGTCCCAAATCACAGCTAAGAGGCAGGGCCAGGATTCAAACCTAGGAGTAATTACGGCTCATGAGACCTTTTTCTCACAAACTCTTCATAACCCTCCTTTTCTGTGGAGTCCTTCTCTCTGGGAATTGTTTTTATTCATTCATGTGTGTAGATGGAGTTGGCCAAATTAGGTAACATGATGATGAATTGAAGCATTTCTGTGTTAAAATATAATTTAAAAATGAATATAAGTATTCAGTTGGTTTTAGCAAAAGTAACTTTTTATTTTAATTTCTTATCTAATGAGTAAGGTCCATCAAATATGATGTATTTTTGAAATAAATGTCTCTGAATTATTTTTATTTATTTCTCTAATCCTTAGAAAGACAAGTGTGGGAAACAGAGTAAATGTATACGGAAGGCAGAGAGTAGGAACTTACGTGTTCCCACTAGCGTTAAAGAGCGAGCTCTGGGGATCAGCAGTTAGTGTAATGGCTATGTCGCTGGACTCCCATGTAGCCGATCACGGTTCGCGTCCTGGACCCAGTGGCCTAAAACTCACACCGTGGCGTGGCCATCCCCCCCGGGGGGTGATTTCTCGCTTTCTGTCTCTCTGTCTCTGTCTCTCTGGCAAGCGCACGTGCCCTGTAGCAAAAACCTCTCCAAAAAAAAACAAAAAAAGAGCGAGCTCTGAGCAGGCATGCCCTGTGCTAGGGCAGAGGGCGGAGTAGACTCGCGAGAGGAATTCCTTCAGTAGGTATGAGCTGAGCTGCTGCGTGCTGATCACTGTTAGTGCTGGGTATGTTAGAGATTAAAAGCAGACGAAGTCCTTGCATTTGGGTGGCCTTGTGGCCAGATCGTCAGGGGAGCTGGATCCCACGTGGCCAGTCGTGTGGTTTGAACCCTGGCCCCGATGGCGGGAAAGCATGCCTGGTGAGGGTGCCTGTGTGCCCTACGTCCTGACAGGTGGAAGAAAGGAGGAGAAGGGATTGTGGTGTGACCACAGCCCAGGGGGAGATGCTTTCTCTCCTCTCTCTCCTTTCTCTGTCTCTCTCTTGTGAGGGCATGTGTCCTTTGGCACAAGAATTAAAAAAAAAAAAAAAAAGAAATTTCTCTGGAAGAATAGAAGTGGATAAAGAAAGGCAAGCGAGGAAGAAAAGCAGCACCAGTGGATGGTTAAATGTGCTTTTTTGTAGACCGGCAGGCGATGTGGAGGTTAAGGCGCTGGATCTTACGTGGCTGACTCCGCGACCTGAGTCCGGACCTGGTGGCTTGCACATCACAGGGGATGTGTGTGCCTGTGTGCCCGAAGTCCTGAGAGGAGAGTGGAGGAGAAGGGATTGCCCAGTGGCCGTCCCCTCGGGAAGTGATTTGTCACTTTCTCTCTCTGTCTCTGGCGAGTACACGTGCTTTATAACAAAAACAAAACAAAACATGGTTTTTGCTTGGAAAATAGTCTGTGCTACCATCTGTTTTTATGTCAGAAGAGTTCTATTATTTTGCATTTTCTAGATGTTTACGTGGACTTGATATATTGGGTTGTCAGAAAAGTCGTGCCGCATTTTGCATAGAAAGACAAAAAGTTCATTGTGACTTTCCCAAAAACCCAACATATATGGGAGCTTCAACAAGTTCGTAGAAAATGTGTGTTATGACAGACGAGGAATGGCTTTCAAATTTTTTTTTTGCGCCAAGATAAATTTGTGCTCTTTGTTTTAATCGCCAGGGAGTGTGTGTGGGCACTCATGTGCACATGCCCCCTTGAGGGTGAGGATTCAAGTAAGAGTTGGCCATGTGGGTTCTAGCTCCGCTCAGCCCTGTCCTGTGGGGCTGGTTCGGTAAATTCATACTTAAATTTCATTTTTCCTTGAACTTTTAGAGTCCCTTCATACAAGGCATCACATTTTATATTTATTCTTTTATTTCATTTAGCATAATTACTTTGCGATTCATTCATGTTCTATACGTCAATATTTCATTCTTTTTTATCAAGCATGGTTATACTCTGCATTTTTTTAATCTATTCACCTTTTGTTTTGTTTTTAGTTTTTTTGCCGTAGGGCGCATGCGTTCACCAGAGACAGACGGAGAGAGGGAAAGTGAGAAATCATCCTCTGGGGCATGCAGTCCCTTCTCCACCATTCTCCTCTTGGGATTTTGGGCACACATGCTCACATGCCTGGCGCAATTTTCAAGCCACTGTGTCAGGGACTTGAACCGCACTCACCATTTGGGAGTCCAGCACCTTAACCATCATGCCACCTGCTGGCTCCTCTGTTCACCCTTTGAAAGACATCTGGGGCTAACTCTGTAAGCTGTTGGTTAAGGCAGCTGGATCCCACAATGCTGACCTCACAGTTCAAGTCCCAGAGTTGGAGGTGCATGAGCTCGCATGCCCAAAATCCTGAAAGGAGGGAGAGGTGGAAGAGAAGGGATTCCCCATAGGAGTTGTTTTCTCCTCTTCTTCTGTTTTTGTCTCTCTTTCTCTCTCTGGTGAGTGCATGTGCCCTCTAGGGGAAAAAATAGACAGACATCTAGATTGTTTCTAGTGTTTTTTTTTTTTTTTTTTTTTTTCTTGGAGAGGTTTTTGCTATAGGGCACGTGCGCTCACCAGAGGGACAGAAAGCGAGAAATCACCCCCCAGGGGGGATGGCCACGCCACAATCCCTTCTCCTCCATTCTCCTCTTGGGATCTTGGGCACGCACGCACACATGCCCGGCGTGAGTTTAAGCCACCGGGTCTGGGACTCGAACCACAGTTGACTATGTGGGAGTCCAGCGACATAGCCATTACGCCAGCTGCTGGTCCCTAGTGTTACACTGAAAGCTGCAGTGAGCATTTGTGCACAAGTCTTTATATGGACCCAGACTTTCACTTCTGTTAGGAAAGTACCTCAGAGTAGAATGGCTGGATTGTACTTTGGTTGTATATTTAATATTTAAGAATCTCTCAAACTGTCTTCCAAAGTTGTAGTGTCAATTTATGTTGCTACAGCTCTGTGTAAGAGTGGCGTCTGGAAGAGGACGCAAGGTTGTGAATACCAGGAGGTGAGAATTATTAGGAGTTGCCTTGTAGCCTGGCCACCACTGCCTCTCCCTCACGGATTGCTTAATTTCATCTCTAAGGTCGTCCTTTCTTATCCTATCTTTTGAGGCAAAGCATACTGGTGTCTTTAAAAAAAGTTTCTCAAAAGGGAGCTACGTGCAATGAAATACTTGTTGTAAAGGTCTAAAACTTTCCAAAATTGATATGAAATATGACCTTAAAAAATACCTTTCTCTGAAATCATACAGCCAACCAATCTTTGACAGTAGGTACAAGACAAAGCAGTGGAGAAAAGAAAGTCTTATCAGCATGTGGTGCTGGAAGAACTAGACATCCACCTGCAGGGAGATGAAACTGGACCCCTATCGTTCACCGTTAATAAGAATCAACTCAAAATGGATCCAAGATTTCAACGTAAGGCGGAAAAAAGAAAAAGACAAAAACACAAAACCATGAAGCAACCTCTTACTGTAGAATTGAGCAAGGGGAGGGCTTGTGTGCTGGCTGTTCCATCGGGTTAGGGCTTCAGCCAGACGTCTGGAGCTGGGGTGCCCTAGGCCTGGGCTTCACATCCTGGCACCCTCGTTGCTCCTGTTTGCCCAACCCAGCCCTGTCGGTTTGGTTCCAAGCCTCCCTGCTAGCCTGAGCTTGGGACAGAGTGCACCAGCCTGGTGGCCAGGTCTCTGCGTCCTCCACAGAGCAGAAAGCTAACACGCACCATCTCACATGCGTCTTCATTGCCTATTAGGCTTGTAATCCTCCTTCTTTGAATACCAAACTTACATTGTTAAGTTTAACAATTATTACCAAAATTGTTAAATGTTACCAAACTTAGTAACAATCTAGCTATGATTGGAAGAACTCATTTAGTAGCTTAGTGTTTCTTACATTGTTTTACTAACATGATGATCCTCTTGAGAGCTATTGAATTAGGTAGTATAATTTACCCTTTTGCTGAGTATCTGAAGAGTGTTAGGTTTAAAGTCTCCTTTTACATCTTGATGTTGGGTTATCAACTCTCATTTTCTTTTTTCCCCCCAACTACAAAAATACTGTGATTGGGACTAGCAGATGGTGTAATGGTTGCATTGCCAGAATCCCACATGGCCGCCTGCAGTTCGAGTCCTGACCCGCAAGGTTGAAACTCATGCCAGGCGTGTGTGTGTCCTTTCCCAAAATCCCAAGAGGGGAATGGAGGAGAAGGGATTGTGGCGCGGCCATCCCCCAAGGCGGGTGCTTTCTTGCTTTATGTCTCTGTCTCTCTTGTGCGCGCGTGTGCTTTATAACAAAAATCTCTCTCAAAATAAAGCTGTGATAAAATATAAATGATAAAATTTTCACTGTAACCATTTCACAGTGTATAGCTTAGTGATATTAGGTACATTCCTATGATTGTGCATCCATCGCCACCCTCATCCACAGAACTCTCTCCTTTTTGGAAAGCTGAGACCCTACTTACAAAACCGTAACTCCTCATTCCCTTTCCCAAGCCAGCAACCACCATGCTACTTCCTGTCTCTATGTATCGTTTCCTTTTTAATCAAGGAGTTATTTTTCTTACTGATGAAAACACAGGTGTGAAAAACAATTTTTTATCTCACTCTATATTTAAATGTTAATGTCTTAGTAAAGAAGAAATTTGGAGCAAACATGAGAGTACCAGGTCAGCTTATAGTGAATGTTCTTTGGTTTACGTGGAGGTAATGTTTGTAACAATGGCATTTCAGTTTTACTTCTGTATTTGATAGTTCAACATAAATACATTTGAAGAAAAAGGATGTTTACTTTTTTTTTTTTTGGAGAGGTTTTTTGCTATAGGGCGTGTGCGCTCGTCAGACAGACAGAGACAGACATAGAGACAGAAAGCGAGAAATCACCACCCAGGGGGGATGGTCATGCCACAGTCCCTTCTCCTCCATTCTCCTCTCAAGATCTTGGGCACGCACGCACACGCGCCCGGCGTGAGTTTTAAGCCACCGGATCCGGGACGCAAACCGCGGTTGACTACGTGGGAGTCCAGTGACATAGCCATTACGCTAACTGCTGGTTCCCAAATAGGTATTTTAAAATATTTTTTTATTTCAAGAAAAACAGGTTTAGCTTTAATAAATCAAAATCAAAAAGTGTTAAGAGAAATTTGTTTAAGACTTAAAGTCAGGAAACAGTTTAGGATTCTGTTCAAATAGTAAGTACATGAACCTATTGACAGCTCAAGAGAAGTAAAACATTCTTAAATCTGGAAAACAAAGCATAGAAAAAAATCAGTAATGTTTTAGTCGAAAAGTCATACAATTTTATTTCACAGTCTCATGTAATTAATCTCTCTTCTGTTGTCTGATCTTTCCATTTAAATTCTGGAAGATAATATTCAACTCTGGACTTGTCCTTACCATTAATTTGACCACTTTCTTTGTTGTTTTTGAACTCTTGTTTCTGTGTGTGAGACTTTAGTTTTCCTAGTATAGCAATTTGTTCAGAACTTCCTGAAGAGCTTGTCTGGTGTTGGTAAATTCTTTCAGGTTATGTTTATCTGAGATTTTTTTTTTTTTTTTTTTTTTTTTTCCCTTTATGAAGGATAATCTTGCCGGGTATAGTATTCTTGGTTGAAACTGTTTTTCACTTAACACTTTGAATATATTTTCCCATTCCTTCCTTACTCACATTGTTTCCGATAAGAAGTCTGCTGTTAGCCTGATGGGATATCCTTTGTAAGTGACTTGATGTTTTTGACCAATTATAGTATCTTGTCTTTGTTTGTAGTTTTGGTCAGTCTGGCTATAATGTGTTTTGGAGAAGATCTTGGGTTGATTCTATTTGGGGTCCTTTGTATTTCTTAGGCCTGGATCTTTGAATGCCTCTCTAGGTTTGAAAAGTTTTCTTCCAGTATTTCATGGATTATCAATGTCCTTATAAATCTCTTCACCTTCTGGGATACCAATTATGTGGATGTTTGGACGTTTAATGGTATCTAGTATTTCTTACATGTTGTTCTCATTTTTTTGGACTATTTTCTTAGTCTTCATGATGAATTTTTCCAGAGAAGAGAGTTTTGTTTTCTACATCTGAGATACGATCTCTACATGATCTAATCTTTTAATACTTTCAAGGGAGATTTTTATTTCCTGTATTACAGCCTTCATCTCTAACAATTACGTTTGGTTCTTTTTTATGGTGTCTATTTCCTTTCTCAGATAGTGCAAGAACTTCCTCAACTCCTGGAACTCATCGACTCTTTTTCTCCTGCATCTTTGGAGTTCATTATTTCTCTTCTTTTGCTTTTCTGTTAACTTTGTCACTATGAATATGCTTAATTCTTTATCTGACATTTCCATGAGTTTCATTGTAATTTCACTCTTGATTGGGGTCTAGAGGGTGAAGTCTCAGCAGAAAATCTTCAGTGGTCTTAGTCCCTGAAAGGATTTGTTCACAGCTCAAATGCAGGAGGCTTCTCAGAAGGCCTACACTTTTGCCTCTCCTAAATGGGAGTGGGAGGAGTGAGAATTAGCTAGTTAAAGGAGGATCTGAGAGCCAAGAAAATACTTTCCCTTAATATTTTTTTTTTAAATTAAGAGAGAGAGAGAGAGAGAGAGAGAGAGAGAGAGAGAGAAGATACAGAGGGTGCCCTACCACTCTCTAGATAGGGTCTAGAAGGTGAAGTCTCAGCAGAAAATCTTCAGTAGTCTTAGTCCCTGAAAGGAATTGTTCACAGCTCAAATGCCCCATTATATTCATAGTTTCCTGACTCACTTGGTTACTCTGATAAGCGTTGCCCTACATTCTGTGGCTTCTTTGTTCACTTTCTGTCTTGTGCAGTAGTTTATATGCCCCATCTTAGTGATCTTTCCTAAAGTAGATCCTTCCAGAAGTAGAAATGAGGTCATAAAAATGATGTAAATTACAAAAGAAACCTTTTTTTAAAAAATTTTTATTCTTTGGGTTTTTCTTTTTGGCAAATACAAGTGAAATAGAAATCTCTGGTAATCCTTGAATGTATCGTATTTTGTAGGTATTTCTCTGACAGTTAAATTATGTTCTAACAGCATTTGTATCCCAGTTTCACTTCTTACATTCATTTACTCACATTCAGAGAAAGGAAGACTCATAACTTAAGTAGCCTTAGTGTAGTGTGCGTGGTTGGTCCTCAGTCTTGTTTCCTAGAAGCTTTTTAGTTGGATCAAGAACACTTATTGAGTATTTTTTGCCTTATTTAGACTTACTATTATTGCACTTAATATTTTTCATTGACTCTATGAGGTACTTTTGATTTTGTTTATTAATTTTTGTTATAGGGCATGTATGCTTGCCTGAGAGAAAGAAAGAAGGAAAGTGAGAAATCATCCTCTGGGGGGTGGCCATGCTGTGATCCCTTCTCCTTTATTATCCTCTTGGGATTTTGGGATGTGCACATGCACAGTGTGAGTTTTCAAGCCGGCGGGTCTGGGACTTGAACCATGGTTGCCATGTGGGAGTTTAGTGCCTTTAACCACTGTGCCATCTGCTGGTTTCTATGAGATATTATAAACTGTAAGAGGAATAATTCTTTTCTGTATAGCCAAGAAAGAGAAAATATTATTTATTAAACTATGAAACTAATTTCTCATATACTTTCATTTAGTATTTATTTGTTAACAGTTGAAAACTTAAAACTTGCAAGATATGTTGGAAGAATGTGCACATATCCTGTTTTCTAGAGTCATCTATTATTAACATTCTGTCTCATTTGTTTTTATCATTTGCTTGTCCTCTCTATATGACTGTAGACACAGTGTTTTTTTCTGAGTTATTCGAGAGTTAGTTAAGCATATAATTGCCATTTTCCTAAATGCCATGGTATATATGTATTTCTTAAGATTTTTATATAATCAACATTTAGTGATCAACTCCAATAAATTTAAGTTCGGTCCTTTTTTTTTTTGAGAGATTTTTATTATAGGGCACGTGTGCTTGGCTGAGAGAGAGAGAGACAGAGAGTGAGAAATCACCCCCTGGGGGGATGGCTGTGCTGCAATCCCTTCTCCTCTATTCTCCTTTCAGGATTTGGGCATGTGTGCACATGTGTCCAGCATGAGTTTTATGTCGCTGGGTCCAGGACTCGAACCGCAGTCAACTACCCGGGAGTCCAGTGATGTAACCATTATGCATTCTGCTGGTCTGAGACAATAATTAAATAAATTTATTTAAAAAGAATTATTTTTAATTTTTAAATTAATTAATTTATTTACTTATTTTAATTTGACCAGAGAGGGACAGAGTGAAAGAGAGAGAGAAAGAAAGTGAGAAAGCAAACCACCAGGTCTGGTACTCGAACCATAGTTGGCTATGTGGAAGTCCAGCACTCTTAACCACCCTACCACCTGCCAACTCCCCGATACAGTACTCTTTTTTTGTTGTTTTTTGTTTTTTTTTTTTGAGAGGTTTTTGCTTTGGGGGTGATGGCCACGCCGCAATCCCTTCTCCTCCATTCTCCTCTCGGGATCTTGGGGATGCACGCACACGCGCCCAGCGTGAGTTTAAGCCACCGGGTCCGGGACTCGAACCGTGGTCGACTATATGGGAGTCCAGCGACATAGCCATTACGCTAACTGCTGGTCCCCCGATACAGTACTCTTAATGCATCTTCAGTACTTCATTTTTGTCAGGTGACATAAAAATCTTTTATAGTACTTTTTTCTTCCCCTTCTTTCAGAATCCAGTCTAAGGTCAGGTACTGAATTTGTTATCATTTTAACCTTTTAATCTGAAAGATTTCCATAGCCTTTCTTTGTCTTTTATGATGTGGACAAGCTGAAAAATATAGTTTCAGTTTTTTTTTTTTAATAGAACGTTCTTCATTTAGGCTATTTTCTGATATTTACTCATGATTAGATTCAAGCTGTGCATTTCTACTAGGAATGGTATATAAGTGATAGTGTGTTTTTCTTAGGGCATCAAACCCAGAGGCATACAATGTTCATCTGGTCCTTATTTTTGATGATAAATGTTTGATTACTTGGTTGAAGTGTTGTCTTATTTCTCCACTGTTTCAACATTATTTTTATTCCAGCAATCAATAAGCAATCTTTTAGGATATAGTTTAAAACTATGCAATTATCTTCTCATCAAATTTTCTTCATAGATTTAGCATTCATGACAGATTCTTGCCTGAATAAATCTTTATAATAATAGTTGCAAAATTATAATTTTTCAACTCCAGCACTCTCTTTACATTTAGCAGGCAGTCCTTGGTATTCTGTCATAAGACCCTTTTCTTTCCCCTCATTTACATATTTACATATGTATTTCGTATACCTGTGAGCTCTTGGATTCCTATTTTTTCCAATTGTTTATGAGCATTTAATATGTTCCTTAATTATTTGGCGCTCCGTTTTGATGTACATCTTTAACTTTCTAACATAAGCTATTACTGGCTAATCTTTTGCCTATCCTGGAATGAATCATTTTTCTGAGACCCAGGTTCTTTTGTGACAAATGGTCTCGGTGTCTCACATTTCCATTATTTCTAAGACATCTTTCTTTCTGGGTTCTCTCAATGAACAGAGGCAGGAAATATATCCATGTATTTTATGTATATATGTACACATTAGCATGAACCTTTATACTTGCTTACATATGTGCACATACATGCTCATATTTTGGAACCCATGAGTTCATACAATCTATAAATTCAGTTTATCTCTGTAGAATTTTTGCTTGCCTCCCTTCATTCCGTATTCATGAGAGGTGTTATGCATTATAGTTGTGACTCACATTTCCTAATGACTAGTGATATTGAGAACATTATCATGTACTAATTGGCCATTCGTGTCTTTCTTTCAGATAAACGTCTATTCAAAGTCTTTGCTAATTTTTGAATTGTGTTGTTTGTTTATGTTGCTTTTGAGTTTTAGGCATCCACTGTACAATCTGGATCGTCATCCCTGACCAAATATGTGATTAGCAAGTGTACTCTCTCATTTCATGGATTGTCATTTTACTCTGTTTATAGTATCTTTTGATGCTCAAAATTTTAAATTTTCATAAATGGTATGACTGGACGATGAGTGTGTCCATGCCTAAAATCCTAAGAGCAGAGTGGAGGAGAAAGGATCTTCTCTGGTGGGTGATTTCTTACTTTCTCTCTGTCTCTGTCTCTGTCTCTCTCCAGCAAGTGCATGCACCCTGTAGCAAAAACAAGACAAAAAAAAAGTATATGAGGAACGTATTAGAATTTATACTCATTTTCATAATGAATAATAAAATAATTCAAAAAAAAGAAAAAAGTTTTACATTGGTGCTCCTTATTCTGTCATATGGCCCAGTGAGATCTATAGTTTATGTGACAGCTTGAGGAAGCATTGAGGAGGTGATAATAAAAACTTCATTTATAGATTTCCTTTTAGCTTATTGTGATATGTCTACTTGTGCCTGGGTAAGTGGATTTAAAGTTTATATTATTTTAAATAGTAGACTTTTAACAGTATGTTGTGATAAGGGGTGATTATAAAAATCTTTTGAATACTCAAAGGTTCACAATTAAAGTAACGGTAGAGGATTTAAACTTCAACTTAGAGATGAGCTAGCCATTTTTATATTAGAGACAAAGATCTAAATTGTTTTCTGAGTAACTAACAGTGGTATTTTTTTATAAATAAAAATGTCCCTTGACAATTAAAGGTAGTGTTTTCATTATGAATGAGAAAGTAACTTCTTTCTGAATGAAAATTGTTTAATGAATGGCTTTTTAGAAAATTATTATTTATTTCATTTTATTTATTCATTCATTTATTTTTATTTGATCAGACACACACACACACACACACACACACAGACAGAGAGAGAGAGAGAGAGAGAGAGGGAAAGGGAGAAAGGAAGCCACCAGGTCCGGGACTTGAACCGTGGTTGGCCATGTGGGAGTATCCAGCACCTTTTTTTTAAAAAAAATTTATTTATTTATTCATTCATTGTTTTTTTCTTTTTTTAATTTGACCAGAGTTAGACATAGAAAGAGAGAGAGGGAAAGTGAGAAAGCAAGCCACCAGGTCCAGGACTTGAACCGTGGTCGGCCATGTGGGAATGTCCAGCGCCTTAACCACCATGCCACCTGCTGGTCCCATGTCCAGCACCTTAACCACCACGCCACCTGCTGTTCCTCTAGGAATGGCTTTTAGTAAATATTTACATTGTTTTGTGACTTTGTTGTAGAAAAGGATATGTCACTAATGAAAGTTTTTATTTTGAAAAATACTAGAAAAACATGAGTACAGAACATTCTAGTCTATTTTTATTAAACAAAGAGTTATCGTGAAATTTGAACTTATTTCTATTTTAGACACAAAACAGTACCTTATAAGTTTATAAGAAAGACTGGGAAATTATAACCGAGTTTTAGGAAACTTCATACATTCTGTTTTACAATTGAAATTACATAATATTTTTGAAGTAATTGCCCCTTCCCCCCTTTTTTAAAGCTAGGGTCTTGTTATGTTACAGTCCTCTTACTTCTTCCTCCTGAATAGCTGGAACTACAGCGTGTGCTACAGCGCATGACTTCTAGGGTGAGCTGGGAATCAGACCTGAGCTCCCATATGGCAGGATCTACCAGCGGGTGCTACTGTGCAGGCCTGAAATATTCCTTTTTCTGATTTGTTTTGGCATAGGGGGCCAGATGGTGGCAGAACAGTAGTACAATGCGTTGCTATGTGAGGGCAACTCACGTGGGAAGGTTCTGGTGTCTTACTCTGTGGTGTGGCTAAGTGAGATTTATGGCTTGGCCATGCATGTGCCCATGGTCTGAGGCTGGCTGAGGCTGGGGGTGAATTATCGCATTAAGACCCCATTGTGGTTGGGAAACCAGCAGTTAGCGTAATGGCTATGTCGCTGGACTCCCACGTAGTCGGCCGCGGTTCGCGTCTCGGACCCGGTGGCTTACAACTCACGCCGGGCGCGTGTGCGTGCGTGCCCAAGATCCCGAGAGGAGAATGGAGGAGAAGGGATTGCGGCGTGATCATCCCCCCTGGGGGGAGATTTCTCGCTTTCTGTCTCTATGTCTCTCTCTGTCTGTCTGGCGAGCGCACGCACCCTATAGCGAAAAACCTCTCCAAAAAAAAAAAAAAGACCCCATTGTGGGTGCCGGGAGGTGTCCTGATCATTAAGGCACTGGACTCCCAAATGGCCTGCCATGGTTTGAGTCCCAGACCCGGAGGCTTGCTTTCTCACTTTTTTTTTTCTCTCTCTCTGGTGAGCATGTGTGCCCTGTAGCAAATCAAATATCATTAATAATAATGCTAAAATAAATAAATACTTCTTAAAAAAAAAACCTATAGGGGTTATGGTCTGTCTCTCTCTCACGCAGCATAAATAAATACTTAAAAAAAAATCTCAAAAAACTCAAACTGAACTTAGACCAGACCTTCCAAATGTGACAAATTATTTAAACTAATATATATTTTTAAATGTGTATTTATTCACATTACTCTTATTTCAAAAAACATTAATTTAATGAAGAGTGCAAGATGCAGACTTTTTTTGGGGGGGGGATTGGTATGAGTATTTTAAAAGAATCACCTTGTTTATCTCTACTTCAGTTTCTTTATCTTTTTAAAAATGACGTGATGTTGAGGTTGGCCCAAACATGATGTTTGTGTGTGCCCCAAATCCCAAGTGTAGAAATGGAAGAGAAGAGGTGGTAGTGTGACCATGCCCCACTGGGGGGACTCCCCTTCCCTCTGTCTCTGTCTCTCTCTGGCAAGCACATGCGCTCTGGCAAAATAAAGAACAACTTGTTTATTAGATTAGTATTCAGTAATCCATAAATATTTACATATTAATGTATGTGGGATGTGACTACAGTTATTTATTTACTCAGTTACCAAATGTGGGCACATTTATTTATTTATTTGTTTACTTACTTCCTTACCAACCAGTAGGAGTGTGTGGTTAGAGGTTAGAGGTTAGAGGTCAGGAACATTTTTACTTATTGGCTGCTCTTTCGGGGGAGAAGCTGGAACTCTGCATCAGTACAGAGTACTTTTGCTTGGTCCACTAGAGTTGATTTATGTGTTTTACCAATTGGTCCAGTTTAGGAAAATATTTTTGTCTCATTTTCTTTTTAACCTTCTTTTGGATCTCAATGACACGTACATTAGAATTTTTAATACTGTCCCATATGTCTCGGAGGTGATTAGTTTTTCAATCTTTCTTCTGTTGTTTTTGATGGACGGTTTACTTGGATATATATATATTTTTTTTTTGGCGCATGTGCTTGCCAGACAGACAGAGGGAGACATAGAGACAGAAAGTGAGAAATCACCCCCCAGGGGGGATGGTCACGCCGCAATCCCTTCTCCTCCATTCTCCTCTCGGGATCTTGGGCACGCACACACACGTGCCCGGTGTGTTTTAAGCCACCAGGTCCGGGATGCGAACCGCTGTCGACTACGTGGGAGTCAAGCGACATAGCCATTACGCTAACTGCTGGTTCCCTTACTTGGATATTGATTTCTCAAATTTTCTTGCTTTAGTCACACAGTAGAGAGAACACACATGCACATGAGAGAGGGAGAAAGAGGGCGGAAGGAGCGAGAGACAGGAGCACCCTGGACAGGGTCCCATCATGCCGCAGTGCTCTTTCCCTAGCAGTTCAGCTCGTCAGATTGCAGGCATGTGTGATGTACCCACTGAGTTTTCAGGCTGATGCAGGGATTGAACCCACGGTTGGCCATGTAGCTTCCAGCAGTGCAGTTCAGTTTGCTACAGGCTGGGCGGTTATAGTACAGTTTATTTGACTCAGCCGCCCTGCTGGGATATATATATATATATATATATATATATATATATATATATATATAAAGAATATATATATACACACATACATACACACACACGTACACATATATACATACACACACATATAAAGTTTTTAATTCTTTATTCATGAGAGAGCATGTGTGTGCCTGTGAAACAGAGAGGAGAGGGAGGAAGGGAAACCACGGGGCCAGGTCACTCTGCAGTCCTCCTTTAATCTTCCAGCTCACTGGGTCCTGGGTGCTGGCGCCTGAGCCCGGCATGCCTCAGGCTGACTGGACTGGTGTCCCAGGGTCTCAGCTCATGAGACCGATTGTTGTCCCCTCACCTCAGTGAGTGTAGCTACCATCTGTTCAATTCATCTAGACTACTGTGTTCTGATCGGGTTCTCCTCCTGGGTAGTGGTTTGAAAAGTGCCTTTGGCCTGACTCTGTGGCCTGGTGGTTAAGGCAGCCAGATCCCACAGGGCCAACTAAGTGGTTCGAGTCCTGGACCCACTGACTTCAGAAACATCTCGGGTACATGTGCATGTGTGCCCAAAATCCTGAAAGGAAGGAGAGATGGAGGAGAAGGGATTGCAGCGTCCCCTGTCCTCAAGGGCGGGTGTACTGTTCCCCTCCCTCTCTCTGTGGTGAGTGCATGTGCCCACTAACACAAAAACAGGAAGAAGACAAGTGCCTCCGTCAGTTTTCCTGCCTCACTTGTCTTTCCTTCTGGGACCAGTCCCATTCTGCCTGTCTTCTAATGTCTGAAAAGAGTTGTTGGTAGATGTTTTTTCCTGTTAATTTCTAACGTAGCAATGTATTAAACAAATTTGTGTCATAGAACAAATTAACCCAGTGTTTAGAGGCTTAAAACATGTCACAAGAATCTCATAACATTACGGTGTCAGGACCAAGTCCAGACTCGGGTCCTTTAGTTCAGGTAACGTGCATGAGCCTCCCCGGGTTAGCTCCTTGAGTAAAGCTGTCTGTGAGTGAGTCCCGCAGCTCCGTGGACCTGCAAACCCAGAGACGCTCCAGCACGCAGAGGTAGAGACGCTGATGAACCGCTGTGCTCGGCCTGCCCCACAGGGGCGGGGCAGTGCATTGATCCAGTGGAAAGGTAGGTCCCCAGCTGGGAATGCTTTTCCAGGGCTGTTGGTTCTGCCTCTGCGTTCTCGGTTCTGCCATCTGAGTCACCTTCGCTTTCCCCGGGTACCCCGTCCCTACCCATGCATGGCTTCCCGGTGAGACCCATACGTTTGTCACTGTTGTGAAACTGCATAGATGCGTGTCACTCAGAGTCCCTAGTGTGCATTAGGGTCTACTCCTGGTTCTGTCCATCGTTGTATGGGTTAGGGCAAAAGTGCAATGGTAAGTCGCCACCGTTACAGTATCCTACAGACACGTGTCACTTAACGTTGGGGACACGTCCTGAGAAAGGTGTTGGATGGGTCATTGTTGTGTGACCATCACTGAGTGTACTTACCCAAATCTAGACGGTATAGCCTACTTCATCCCTAGGCTACGTAGCTTCGTTTTGTGGGCCACCATTGTAGGTGCACGCAGGACATGACCAGAATGTCCGTATGAGGTACCTTGCTGTCGCTTCGCGGCCCTAAAAATCCTCTCTGCCACACTTGTTGACCTCTCCCTCCGTTTAGCCCTGGCAAGCCACTCATCCTTGTATTGTCTCCGCAGCCTTGCCTTGCCTAGGATGTCCCGTAGTTGGAATCACACAGCCTTGTCAGACTGGCTTCTTTCATTTAGTAATAAACGTTGACATTGTCTGAATGATTTTTCATGGCTTGATCGATCAATTCTTTTTTTTTTTAGTTTTTGCTATAGGATGCATGCATGAAAGGGAGAGAGACAGGGAGAGAAATCAATTTCTGGAGGAAGGGCTGTGCCGCAATTCTTTCTTCATTCTCCTCTTGAGATTTTGGAGACACACACATACACACACACATGTGTGCACACGCGTCCCCTGCATGTTTTTTTTTTTTTTTTGCGTGCTGCTTTTTGTTACGCGTCCACCTATTGTTGACGTAATTGCATTTATTGACTGTTTACCCCTATATACGGAGGATACCGTGCTCGGGACTGGAGTGGAAGGAGGAGTAAATATAATGAGGATAGTACAACTACTGTTTTCTGAGTGCTTATCACATGGCTATCTTCTCATTGATTCCCCCACAACAGGACTATTGGCTAAATACTATTATTATTATTTTTTATTTCCCAGAAGATAAAATTGAGACTTGTCTACAGCCATCTAAAGCAAATGGATAGAACAAGAGTTAAGTGAGGAGAAGATGCAGCATCTGCTTGTAACCACTACATGCACATCTTTCTACAATAAGCTAGTACGGTTCAAATTGAGCTAGAAAATCCTCAATGGTCAATATTCTCCTGGCAATAGTAGATTTCATAAATACTTGCTAAATTAATTGAAACGAAGTCAGTGGTTTTGTATTTTTTTTTCCTTCTGCCAGAGTGCTGATTTTTTTTTTCATTGCACATCTTTACAGTGTACAGCATAGTTTTTCCCTGCATGAGTACAGTTCACATTAGTCAAGACAATGATACCACCACATACATCATCATCAACAGACCGCCCTTCACCCCTGTGTCCATCAAGCGTGATGTTCGTTCCCTGAATCCCTCCCCTCCGCCCTCCATCACTCATTCCCATTACCTCTCCCATACTGTCTCTAGCATCCGCAGTTGCCATCCCTGCGACCATACCCTCCAGATCTTTCACCCTTATTTTTTTTTTTCCTTTTTCAATTATCAGCTCATAAAGTTTTCCACAATAGGGAACATAGATTCTATTCAGGGTTGGGTCAAGGGTGGGTCTCGTGCAGTTCCGCAATTGTAGGTGAGTCTCCATGGAATACAGTTTCAGGAACGCGGTTCTGGTAAGCAGAGATGGTTATAAGTTGATGCGGCATAGCATCCATCCTGTGATTACCGGGATTGGTGTTGTGGGGATCTGCAGCGTGAGTCATCCTCGAGTATCTGGCTTCCTTAAGAATGGTAGAATATTTCTTGTTTTACCCTGAGGTAATGCAGGGCTGGTAACCATCATCTTCTCACTGCCCATAGGCAGCGGAAATCCTCCTATACAATATATTTCTCAATTGGTTTAAGACATCTAAAGTTTCTTTCTGTTGCTTATATTTGCAAGATCTTAATCCTTGTTTTCGGCTTCAGTTTGCCGCCCGGGACCGGCGGCCACGCACAGGCCCGGCGGCTACGCGCAGGCCCGGCGGCCACACGCGGGCTCAGGCCCGGCGGCCACGTGCAGGCCCGGCGGCCACGCGCAGGCCCGGTGGCCACACACAGGCGCAGGTCTGGTGGCCACGCTCAGGCCCGACGGCCACACACAGGTCCAGTGGCCACGCGCAGGCCCGGCGGCTGTGTGCAGGCGCAGGCCCGGCGGCCATGCGCAGGCTCGGAGGCCATGCGCAGGCGCAGGCCCGGCGGCCACGTGCAGGCCCAGCGGCTATGCTCAGGCCCGGCGGCCACTCACAGGCCCGGGGTCCACGCGCAGGCCCGGCGGCCACGCGCCGGCCCGGCGACCACGCTCAGGCCCAGCAACCATGCGCAGGCGCAGGCCCAGGCCCGGCGGCCACGCGCAGGCCCGGCGGCCACGCGCAGGCCCGGTGGCTACGTGCAGGCCCGGTGGCTATGCACAGGAGCAGGCCCGGCGGCCGTGCGCAGGCCCGGCAGCCACACTCATACCCGGCGGCCACGCGCAGGCCCGGCGGCCACGTGCAGGCCCAACGGCCACACGCCAGCCCCGAGCGCGCGAATGTGCCCGGGACCCATTGCCACCTCCCGCTTGCCCGCCCGGCCAGAGAGAGGAAGGACGGTGACCTCGGCCATTCCGCGCCGCCGGCCCGCATTGGCGCCAAGCGCGGGACACACCCAGCGCCTGAGAGGCAGCGAGGGCCGGGCAGTCCGGGCCGCGGCACGCGGAGCAGAGGAGAGCCCCCGTGCCTGGCGGCCCCCCCGCGGTGCAAGCCCCCCGCATGTTTTTCAAGCCAGTGGGTCTGGGACTTGAACCACACAGTCGGCCATATGGAATCCACCCACCTTAACCACCGCAGTGCCTGGCTGGTCCCCTATCATTTCTTTTTTAGTGCTGAATAATATTCCATTTTCTGGATGTGCCATAGTTTATCTATATCTACCTGTTTGAAAACTTTGTGGGTTTCTCATGAACCTTTTCAAGGTTTACCCCTTCAGACAAAAGCCTTACCCACAAATACAGCTTTGTTAAAGAGATTCAGCCTTATTTAATTGTAGGAGCTGATTAAGCAGTTTCCGGAAGGCTTATGTCTTCATGTCTGATTCTGGAATTTAGTCCAGGAGGCAAACAGCTAGGAAGAGAAGACAGATGTCAAGTGGGAGAAAGAGAGAGTAAACTGGAACCCGTCAGTAAAACTTGGAAGCCGCAGGACAGACTAAGATCAATCCTGTCTCTAAAAAAGCCAAGACCCCAAATCTTCAAGCCCCTGTCAGATCTTGCTTGTTGCCTTAGACCTCGATGGTGTACATATCCTGAAGCAGTTGGATTCCATTGCCATGAGGCACATGCTCTGGAAGAAATTGTAGGGGCTGCGTGGAGGTGACGGGCCCAGCCCTCGTACCACACCAGTGTGGTTGCTGTCATATAAGGGAGATTGTTGGCCAGCTGCAGAAGGGATGCTGCCTCCATTCCACCTACACATTTTCCACAATAATCTCTTTTGTAGATCACCTTAGGCAGGTATATAAGGAAAGGGAGTTCTGGGAAATGTAGTTCAGCCTAGCCAAGTCGACACATAATGCTACCCCTGTTAGAGAGCTAGTGCTTGTTGGTATTTGTTACAAATAATACCAATGTTGTGTACTATATATAAAGTGCTTCTCATATTTGGATTTGTTGGTATAGATTTCTTTTTTTTATTTTGTTTTTATTATTATTCTTTTTTTTTTTAAACATTCAATCACTATGCATCATTTGGCTTGTAAAGAAAATTTACCCAACATGAGGGATAGATTTCTATAATTCAGATTGCTGGATCAAATGGTATAAATTTTACCTGTTGACAAGTTTATAGGTACACTTGATCCCAGAAATCATTAATTCATGATCTCATGGTGCTGTATCAGTTTCATTATACACAATTGCATATGTGCGTGCACTTATACATTTATTCAAATATCTTTTCTTGATCATATGCTACATTCAGATGTGCATTAAAAAATGCACAATCAGTTAAGGTATGGTTTGTCTTAATTTTATTTCAAATATCAGTACCCAAGATCCTTACATTGCTTTATTGTGAGTACTAAAGTGAATGGTTTTGAGGGGACCAGCAGGTGGCGTGGTGGTTAAGGTGCTGGACACTCTCACATGGCCGACCATGGTTTGAGTCCTGGACCTGGTGGCTTGCTTTCTCACTTTGCCTCTCTTTCTCTCTGTGTCTCTTTCTGGTCAAATTAAAATAAATGAATGAATAAATATAATTGAAAAAAAGAATTACAGATTTCCTGAAAAAGAAAGTGTATGGTTTTGGTTCTGTGGGTTTTATGTGGTACTTTGCGTATTTCCTATTGTCGTTTTTGCCCACTGAACATGGAAGGTGGCTCCTCTCAGTGGTGCATCTTATATTTGATCTTCTGCATAACAGCTGCTTGATTGGTGCTTGTCAATTGAGTCACTTGTAGACATCCATCCTTAAGTTCTGCTCTTCTAAACTTGTCTTCATTGCTGATGCTTAAAAGTATTTCTGATTAATTTTTAATTTAGAACTACTGAAGATTGATAGAAGCTGTCATATTTCTTTCCTTTTTTTTTTTTAAGAGAGATTTTTGCTATAGGGTGCGTGCGCTCACTGGAGAGATGGAGAGAGGTGGAAAGACAGAAAGCAAGAAATCACCTTGGGGTGGGGGGGGGATGGCCACGCTGCAATCCCCTCTCCTCCACTCTCGTCTCAGGACTTTGAGCATGCATGCATATGTACCTGGCATGAATTTAAGCCGCTGGTCTGAACTCGACCTGCCGTTGACCATGCGGAGTCCAGTACCATAACCATTATGCCGTCTGCTGGTCCTGAAGCTGCCATATTTCTGTGTTGACAGTGTAACACAGTTACTACTCTCATTTGAGACACTGAAGATTTAATTATTATTTTTTAAATTTGCTATAGGGCATGTGAGCTTGATAGAAAAAGTGAGACATCTCCCCTCCACCCTGGGGGATGGCCACACCCCAGTCCCTTCTCTGTGCTCCTCTTGGGACTTTGGGCATGCACCTACATACACCCAGAATGATTTTCAAGTTGGTGGGACTGGAACCACCGTGTCGGCCACATGGGATCCAGTCACCTCACCCCCCATACAATCTGCCGGTCCCTGATATTGAAGTTTTAACTGCCGGAGGGTCCCTGTGCTGACCGGAGAAAGACAGATATAGGGAGAAGGAGAAAGCACCACCCAAAGGGTTGTGGTAACCCCACGTCTCTTCCCCTCTTTCTCCATCCCATTGGGATTTGGGGCATGCTATGTACTCAATGGGTTTTTCAAACCGCTGGGGTTGGAATTGCAATCACAGTTGGTGGGATCTGTATTCCCTAACCATTAGGCGGGGGGGGGGGGGGGGGGGGGGAGGCTGGCCCACAAGAATTCTTCCTACAGGCCCTGCCTTTGTAGTAATATTGCATCACATTAGGAGGCACGTAAAATCTAGTGTCTCCCTGTGAGGTGAGGCTCGGTGGGTCTGAGATAGTACTAACCCAGCAGATTTAGCTAGTAGTTTGATTCGTTCCTTTCAAATTCTCTGTGAACCTTTTACCCAAAGTTGAGGAGCATTAATGACCATTGCTTAAATCCATTATTTCATGAGGGGGTCCATATAATGATGTCTTAAATCTATCATTTTCTGCACTCATTGTCTGGAACTCTGTAATGAAGAACTTCCTAAGATGAATTTTGTGGTTATCTAGTGGCCCCGTTTCTATAGGAAAGACAGGAGGGTTGCTTAATTCTTTCCCTTGGTTTTCTATTTTTCAGAATAACAAGTTGGTTTCTTTAAAGGGAATTGAGTAACCTCCTTGGCAGAAAGTCACACAGATTTTCATTTGGAGATCTTTTTATCTTATATATCATCACAGAGTTATTAGAACAGAATTATTAGATGTTTTTACTGTATTATACAAACTATTGATTTTATGTACTTTACTTATTTTGGAATAGTAATACAGAACAAGGATATTAGATTTGATAACAAGACTAATTATTGATACATTTCACATGGCAGTTTTTCTCCTCTTAAAGCATCTAACACTATGAGGAGATACTGGATCGAGCTATTAACTTACAGAAAGTGAGCCCATGTAACCTGAACCGAGAGAATGTGACACTGAGTTGTGGCAGTGAGTGTACATTGCTGTTGGATGAAATTTCAGGGAGGAAATAACCACATCGTTGGTATCAAGTAGTCAGGTTGGTGTATTCCACTTGATTGCCTTTAGGATAGGCACTTTTATTTTAAAGGAGTAGCCGGAGAAGCTAGCAAAGATTACTTTCGTCTTAAAAGTATTTGGGTTTGGGGACGGCAGGTGGTGTGGTGGTGAAGGCGCCAGACTCCCCCATGGCTGACTGCAGTTCGAGTCCTGGACCTGGTGGCTTGCTTTTTCACTTTCCCTTTCTCTTGTTCTCTCTCTCTCTCTCTCTCTCTCTCTGGTCAAATTAAAAAAATAATAATGACAAATGATATTAAATAAATAATTTTTTAAAAAAAAGAACTTGTTTTTTTTTCTGCGCAGAAAATTCCTTTACTTTGAAATGTACAACACTAGTGGAAATGTGAAACTATTTTGTTTTAAAAGCATTTTTCTGATAAATTAAAAAAAAATTTAATGGAAAATCCATTGTAACTGCAAGAAAGGGTTGGTTTATGTCACTTTCAGAATTGTCAAATCTACCTAAGAACCTGATTTTCCTTGTTAACTATTGTTTTATTAGTTATGTTTACCCCAGTTTTAGACTTTGCTTGCTTTTCATTTTTCTGCAGTGTCTATTTTATGGTCATTGAGAATCATTTCATGTCTCTTACCCTGATACTTGTTGAAGTCATTTCAATATTGACTTAAATATCATCTCTCTGTTTAAACCATGTTTTGGGACCAGCAGATGGTGTAATGGTTACATTGCTGGACTCCCACATAGTTGACGACAGTTCAAGTCTCAGACCTGGCATCTTAAAACTCACACTGGGCATGTATGCATGTGTGCCCAAGATTCCGAGAGGAGAATGGAGGAGAAAGGATTGTGGCATGGCCATCTCCCTGGGGAGTCGTTTTACACTTTCTGTCTCTCTGTCTCTCTCTGTCTTTCTGGCAAGCGCACATGCCCTATAGAAGAAAATCTCTCTTTAAAAAATTTTTGTCAACTTTTTAGGATATATGTACAAAATATTATTTTGTTACTTATTCCATGGGCGAGAGATACAGAGATTTAGATAGAGTGCGAGAAAGAAAGCACCATCTACAGGGTCTTAATGCCACAATCCAACCCCTGTCCTAGGCAGCCCTGGATCTAGGCATGTGTATGCCCAGTGTTCTCAGGGAGGTCTCCAGGACTTGAACCCGGGAACTTCTCATGTTGGTCTACCTTGCAGAGCATAGTGTTCCACCATCCAACTCCAAATTTCACATTTTAGAAGAAAGTTTCCATCACCAAGCCTTTTACTTCTATAGCTGGCTTTTTCAAGTTATTGCAAAGGCTGACTTTACACATGTTACTTCAAATGCCCATGAGATGGTGCTGGTTCGTTTTATTCTTATAGTATTGATATTTTTATAAGCTGCTTCTAAGAGAATCTATAAATAAGCGGTGCTGTAAATTTCTAATTACTTTCTCAGCACTTACGGAGGGGGCATGTTAGCATGATATAAACGTCCCTGTTGTTCATCTTAGTGATCACTTTGGTGTACTTCTTCCCTAATCTGTTTGTTGGCTCATACAATACATTGATTTGCTGTAAGTCTTAAAATGGATGATACATCAATGCATCTCAGTTTGACCTTCTTTCATATACGTTTCAGTTAGCATCTCTGTTTTTTATAGCAGTCAATTCTTCTCCCCTTTCTCCCTGGGCCAAGCCTATAGCCCTTGTAAAACAGTAAACGAAATTTAGAGTGCTTAATTTTTCATTGTCTATAACTATTAGCTAAATAAATTTTAGTGTATCTTATGATTTGAAAGAATGGTATTTTGTGGACCAGGTACTCTGTGTTAAAAGCATTCTATTAATTATTTGACATTTATTTATTTGCCAAGGGGAGTGTGCAGTCATTAGAGATGCAGAGATAGAGAGAGGGAGGGAGAGGAGAGTAGAAAGCACCCCCAACCAGGTGTGGTCAGGCTGTCATCTTCTCCTTTGCTCTATCGTCTTGGGACTTGGGGCACACATGCACAGGTGCTGGTGTGTGTTTTAAGCCCCCCAGGCTGGAGTTCAATCCTTGGTAAGCCCTGTGGGATCTGCCTGCCTCCATGACTAGTATAGGGGTCTGCTTATCGCTTATTTTCGAGTACAGATTTGAGTCAGACACGAGGAACTAAGTGTATCTCTGGATGGTCACCCTTGTGCCACGTGTCCCTTCTGCAATTATGGAATTTTATCAGGCTCGTGTTGTATTGAGCTGGGGAAAGTAAACAAGGCCCATCTGAGGTAGATGAAGAATTACTCAAAATATACAGGGAAGAAGCTCAGACCCTCGAAGGAGTCCGACTGAGCTTGCTTACCTTGTGGCCACATAGCTGGAACCATCACTGTGACTGACAGTATGTGGTACTCTGACTGGCAGCCCCACCCGGACTCCATGGAGTCAGGAAAGAGTTCTCCCGAAGAACCAGAGGAAGGGGTGTGTGAAAGTTGCTTTCGAGAGAAAAGTGGTAAAATCTATAATTAATACATGGCCTTTAAGGGTTGCTACGCAGGGAAATGAGTGAGCACACTTTGAAAATATGCTATTTAGAGTATCGTGTTATCACAGCTTTTATTTTTTTCTTCTTCTTTTTCAAGTATCTTTCCCGGAATCAGACAGACACCAGACTCCTGACTCTGTCAATTCTTGGGTTTGTGATGATCTTGGTCACTCTATATGTTTTTGATTTGATTTCTGTTTTTTTTAAAGATTTTTTTTGCTATAGGGTGTGTGTGCTGGCTAGAGAGAGAGAGACAGAAAATGAGAAATCACCTCCCCCTCCCCCCCAGGAGGATGGCTACTCCGCAATCCCCTCTCCATTCTCCTCTCGGAATCTTGAGCATGCATGCACATGTGCCCGGCTGAGTTTAAGGTGTGGGTCCAGGACTCAAACCTCGGTCGACTACGTGGGAGTCCAGCGACTTAACCATTATACCATCTGCTGGTCCCTGGTTTCTGTATTAGTAACATGAGAATAATAGTGCCAACTCTGCAGGGTTGTTGGAATCTTTAAGAATAATGCCTGCCCAGTATGCATTCTGTTAGTACAAATGCAGTTTTTCCTTTTCAGGAGCTTACAGTCTAATGGAGATGAGATATACAACTGAACACACTTAAAAATAAGAAAGGCATGCTTTGGGGCCAGCTGATGACATAGTGGTTAAGGTGCTAGACTCCCACATGGCCATCTGTGGTTCGAGTCCCAGACCTGGCAGCTTGAAAATCACACCATCATGTGTGTGTGAGTGCCCAGAATCTCAGGAGGAGAGGGCATTTTTCTTGTGGCCAGTCCCCCTGGGTGAGAGGCGGGGCGTGGGGGGGGATTTCTTAGTTTCCTTCTTACTGTCTTGCTCTGGCCCTATGACAAAAACAAAAACAAAACAAGCAAGCAAGCAAGCCAAAAGGCATGCTTTAACAATTGAAAGTTTGGAAGCATAACTCTTTCATTTTTGTTTTATCTGGAATTTTTTGGTAAAGTGGGACTTGAACTGAACTATGAATTTTAGGGAGAGCAAAGGTGAGGGAGTGGAATATTAAAATTCCTCTGGGCACGATAAGTAGTCTGGACTGGCTAAACCAGTAAGATGGTATAGGGACAGAGTGAGAGGTGAAGCTGGTTGAGATTTCTCAGGATATCCAAATGATTGAAAAATGTGTTCTCTGGGAGATGAGCCATGATGAGTTTCATTTAGGGGATATTATATAGTTAAATGCTTTTTTTTTTTTTTTTTTTTTTTTTTTTTGGGAGAGGTTTTTGCTATAGGGCGCGTGCGCTCGCCAGACAGACAGAGAGAGACATAGAGACAGAAAGCAAGAAATCACCCCCCAGGGGGGATGGCCATGCCGCAATCCCTTCTCCTCCATTCTCCTCTTGGGATCTTGGGCACGCACGCAAATGCGCCTGGATGAGTTTAAGCCACCAGGTCTGGGACGTGAACCGCGGTCGACTACGTGGGAGTCCAGCGACATAGCCATTACGCTAACTGCTGGTCCCTCATAGTTAAATGCTTCTGGAAAGCTTGATGTGGCGGTAATAGCATGATATTATTAGGGTTCTGAAATACACTGGGGTTGTTTTTCAGTGAAAAATGTTTTTGTCATTTCTTTAATGTGTTACCAATTTAAAAAGAATAGGGGGGCTGGTAGGTGACGTGATAGTTGAGGCGCTGGACTCCCACATGCCTGACCACGGTTTGAGTCCTGGACCTAGCAGCTTCCTTTTTTCTGTCTCTCTCTGGTCAAATTTTAAAAATTAATTAATTAATTAGATCATTCTGGGGTTGGCAGGTGGCGTGGTGGTGGAAGTGCTGGACTCCCTCATGGCTGACCATGGTTGGAGTCTTGGACTTGGAGGCTTGCTTTCTCATTTTCCCTTTCTCTCTGTTCTGTTTCTGGTCAAATTAAAAAAAAAAATACATTAATTAAATTAAATTATTCTTTAAAAAAACTTTAAGTTCTTTGCCATAGGGCTTGTGCACTTGCGAGAGAGAGAGAGAAAGAGAGCAAGTGAGAGATGACCCCCAAGGGGGAATGGCCACGCCTTAATCCTTTCCTTCTCCTCCATTCTCCTCTTGGGATCCTGGGCACGCATTCACACGAGCCTGGTGTGATTTTCAAGCTGCTCGTTGGGACTGGAAACATCCTCTGTGTGGAAGCCCAGTGCCTTAACCTCCATTCCACCTGCTGGCCCCAACGTGTTACTGATCTTAACTCTGATTTATCCAAATTAAATTCACTTTTATAATCAGTTATTTAGTTGCTATTTTAGTTTCACAGACTGAATAGACCTCAAATAACAAGGAAGGGCTAGGTGAGCCCTTACGTTTCTATACTGTTTAGATTTCAAGGCCGTGTTTTTTTCTGGGCTTTAGCCTGGGATGCCTGATGGCAAGATAATGAGGAAGACATTTAAATATTAACTCATAGCAAACATGTCTCATTTCAACCTTATTTATCTATTTTTTTGGAGAGGTTTTTACTATAGGGCGCGTGCGTTCACGGGAAAGGTAGAGACAGGGAGACAGAAAGTGAGAAATCACCCCTTGGGGCTATGGTCACACCATAATCCCTTCTTCTCCATTCTCCTCTCAGGATCTTGGGCACGCACGCACACACGCCTGGCGTGAGTTTAAGCCACCGGGTCTGGGACTCGATCTGCCCTCGACTACATGGAGTCCAACAATGTAGCCATTACGCCATCTGCTGGTCCCTCAACCCTGTTCTTTATACTTCCATTTGTTTATGGTGATGGACCACACACAGAACTAACATGTTTTGGGAAACACAGGCTTATTGATTTTAGTATGCTCTTTTTGTTTTAAAGTTTATTTGATTTTAATTTAATTTTAATGTTTTTGAGAGGTTTTTGCTATAGGGTACGTGTACTCACCAGAGATAGAGAGACAGAGAGACAGAAAGTGAGAAATCACCCCCCAGGGCGAATGGCCACACTGCAGTCCCTTCTCCTCTATTCTTCTCTTGAGATTTTGGACATGCATGCACACATGCCTGGTGTGAGTTTAATCTGCCATGTCCGGAATTCAAACCTCCGTCGACGATGTGGGAGTCCAGTGATGTAACCATTATGCCATCTGCTGGTTCCTCTAAAGGTTTTTTTTTTCCTCTTTAAATTTATTTATTTTTTACATTAATTCACTATACATCATTACAGCATACAAATGAATTTTCCATCCAAAATACACTGTGTATTGGCTCAATCAAGCACATCAACATACATGTTTTCAGCAAATAATTTTCCAATTCTTATGTCTTGTATACTTTGTTTTTGGTTTTGCCATCCTTGATTCCTTATCTCTCACCCTCTGCTGTGTCCCATCCTCCTCCCACATTGTCTCTGGTATCCATGGTTGCTTTCTATGCCTCCCCCCCATTTAATTGATTTGCTAATGAACTTAGTTAGTCTAAATATATCTAATAGCTAGCACAGCTGATATATACCTATACATGAACCCAAGTCTGACTTTAGGCATAAACCCCAGTGAGTAGAATGAACATATTATAAAGTAGTACCCAGCTGGGGCTATATAGCTTACTGCAGTCATCAAATATGCATTTTTAAAAATTGATACGAACAGTTTTACTGTTTTTTTTCCTCCTGCAACTTTTTTTTTAAATTACTTAACACTCATTCCCTGAGCATCATCACAACATAATAAATGTGGTTTCCCATCTAGAATAAACTGCATAGTGGCTTAATCAAGCATGTTATCATCAATAATATTCCATTTCTACTTTCATACATATGTATATGTATGTATATGTTTTTTACCCCGTATTTGACCCTCTGCCCTTTCCCACTCTCTTATTACACTATCTCTGCTATATACAGTTGTCTTCCATTCCTTTTTCTCCAACATTTTGTTGACCACACAATATCATAAGTAATCTAACTACTTTCAGCAGGTAATTTCAAGAAGAGTAGTTTTGAACTGGTAATGATATTTCCTTGAAACTTAAAGCCTAGAAACAGGTTAGTATTCTGTTCAAATAGTAGGTACATGCACCTATCAACAACTCAAGACAAGACAAAAATCCATTAAAACTGGAAAACAAAGCTTAGGAGAAAAGCAGCAATAATTTAGTCAAGTCACAGAATGTTGTTTCATCGGTTCAGTCTCATGTACTTAATCTTTCTTCTGTTAAGGTTCGATCTTCCAGATTGAATTCTTGGATATAATATTCATCTCCAAACATTGTCCCTACAATTAAGTTGCCCATTTTCTTAGTTTTTGAACTCTTATTTCTGTGTGTCTGCATTTAATTTTACTGACATAGCACTCCCTTAAGAACTTCTTGGAGATCTGGTCTGGTGCTGGTAAATTCTTTCAGGTTTTGTTTATCTGGGAAAGTTCGTGTCTTTTCTTCCCAAATGAACGATAACCTTGCTGGGTACAGAATTCTCGGTTGAAATT
This sequence comes from Tupaia tana, assembly GCA_026018925.1. NCBI lineage: Eukaryota > Metazoa > Chordata > Mammalia > Scandentia > Tupaiidae > Tupaia > Tupaia tana. The sequence goes on from JAKSZU010000021.1 coordinate 5,730,344, forward strand.
GCTTTTCCCTTAATACTTTGAATATATTTTCCCATTCTCTCCTCGCTCGCATTGTTTCCGATGAGAGGTCTGCCGTTAGTCTGATGGGATACCCTTTGTAGGTAACTTGCCTTTTTTCTCTTGCCAGTCTTAGTATCTTCTCTTTGTCTGTGGTTTTGGTCAATCTGGCTATAATGTGTCTTGGAGAAGATCTTCTTGGGTTGATTCTATTTGGGGTCCTCTGTATTTCTTGGGACTGAATCTTTGAGTGCCTCTCCAGGTTTGGAAAGTTTTCTTGCAGGATTTCATGGAATAGATTATCAATGCCCTTATGAGTCTCTTCACCCTCTGGGATGCCTATTATCCGAATGTTTGGACGTTTAATTGTATCTAGTACTTCTCGCATATTATTCTCAAATTTTTGGGCCATTTTCTCAGTCTTCATGGTGGATTTTTCTAGGCCAGCCATTTTCTCTTCTACATTAGAGATTCTATTTTCTGTATGATCTAGTCTGCTTTTAATACTTTCAGGGGAGATTTTGACTTCTTGTATTATAGCCTTCATCTCTAACAGTTCCATCTGATTCTTTTGTAAAGTGTGAAATTCCTCTTTTAGATCTTGCATGAATTTCCTCACCTCCTGGAACTCTTTAACTCCTTTCTCCTTCCTCTTCAGCAGTTCCTTGTCTGTCTTCTCTTCCATCTCTGTTAGCTTTGCCATTATGAATGTTCTGAATTCTTTATCAGACATTTCCATGATTTCCATTGAACTGTGTGTGGATGAAGAGGAGCTATCCGTTTCCCTTGTGGGAGAGGCATTTTCCTGCTTCCCCATATTTCTTGTGGTCCTGCAGCGATTTCTAGTCATCTGGTGGATGGTCGGTTTCTTCCCAAACTTGGAAGTTCAATCTGAGGGTCGAGGAGTGTGCAGAAAAGGAAGCAGAGAGAGGGAAACAATACCAACAACAGCAAAAAACCAGACAAGAAACAGAGAAAAAGAAGAGAAAAACTTTTAAATAAATCTAAAAAAGAAAAATTAATATTCAAAAAACTTCAATAAAACTCAAAAATTAGAAAACCACGCGGTGCGCTTGTGCGCCATGTGAAATGGCTAGATCACAGGAGGCATGGAGCTAAGCTGTCTGTGTCTTGAAGAAGGGCTGTTCTCGGAGAAGGAGAGGGGATTATTAAGAAGATAAAAGGCCTAGGAGGGAGGGGCCAAAGGGCCCTGTAAAATGCCTCACCTTAAAAAATTCTAAAAAGCAAAAATAAAAAAAAAAGACAGAGAGAGAGAGAGAGAGGACAGAGACAGAGGTAGAGAGAGACAAAGACTGATAGAGAGACAGGAGACTTGAAAGGGGTCTTCCTACCACGCGGGTTTTGTATGCTGGAGGCCCAGTTAGCAGTGGGACATCTTCCTTTCTCCCAAAATGGCTAGATCGCAGGAGGCATGGAGCTGTCTGTCTCTTGAAGAAGGGCTGTTCTCCCTCTAAAGGTTTTTTAATTCATGTTAGGGAGCATGTGCATGAGAGGTTGCGGGGAAGAGAGAGAAAGAGAGAGAGAGAGAGGAAAGCACCTCTGACAGGGTCTCATCTCACTGGGATTTCCTCTCCCCAACCCTTCAGGTCCTCAGTGTCCTGCGTACCTGCACCTGGCCTGGTTCACACCAACACTGGTTATTTATTTATTTTTTTTTTGGAGAGGTTTTTCGCTATAGGGCGCGTGCGCTCGCCAGACAGACAGAGAGAGACATAGAGACAGAAAGCGAGAAATCATCCCCTGGGGGGATGGCCACGCTGTAATCCCTTCTCCTCCATTCTCCTCTCGGGATCTTGGGCACGCACGCACACGCGCCCGGCGTGAGGTTTAAGCCACCGGGTCCGGGACGCGAACCGCGGTCAACTACATGGGAGTCCAGCGACATAACCATTACGCTAACTGCTGGTTCCCACCAGCACTGGGTTTTGAACTTGCTGTCACCATCTGACTTCCAGCACTGCAGTTCAGTCTGCTACTTACTGTGCCATCATGCCTGGTCTCTGTGTGCTCTTCTTTAGGGTAATGTGATAAGTCTACTAAATATTACTTCAGCTCGAAGTGTTAACCTTCTTGGCTTTATAATCCACTGAACTATCTAGAAGAATTCCGATTTGACTTTTAGCCAGTTTAAACAATTAAGACTGAAATATCAACATTAAACAAGCAGGAAAGGATTAGTCTTAAGAGAAAGAGCTATGAAAATACTACTTGGTTAGTTTGCTTTAATGCATTTATCGTGTAAATTGCTGATTCACTAAATTCTCCTTCCTCATTGTCTTCTACCATAATCCCCAGTATGCATTTCTCTTCCTCTGGGGGCAAAAACTGTGCCTAGTACCTCAGGCAGGAAAGAGCATACGGATGAATCATGTACTAAAGGCTGCACTAATTGCTGCTAAATATAATACCATACAACCCAGTACAGCACAGTACAGTTGTGAGTTGACGGTGACATCTGATTCAGCATCTGTGAGATGGTATTTTCCAGCATTTTCTGCACTATCAAATATATGACTTTTTTGTTTTTATTTGTTTAATAGCTGACTAAATTAAAAAAATGTTTTACTATATTATTTTTTGGAAAATTATTTTAAATTCATTCACTGAACATTATCACAGAGTACAATATGTGATTTCCCATCCAGAATAAACTGTATAGTGGCTTAATCACACATGTTATCATCGACAAATAATTTTGCGTTTCTTGTTTCATATATGTATGTGTATATATATATATTTTCCCCCTATTTCTCATCCTCTGCCATTTCCCACCCTCCTCCCACACTATCTTTAGTATCTGTAGTTGCTATTCATTCCTTTTTTCCTCCCACATTTTATTGATTTACGAAATATCTTAATTAACTATTTTCAATAGCAAGTTCAGCTGATATATACATATCTGTGAACACATTTTTGACTTTAGGCTTGAAACTCTGTGTATAGAATGAATATACTATAAAATGACACCTAGCTGTGGCTATATAGCTTATTGTGGTCATTAAACAGGTATCTTTTCATGTATTTTTTAATTTCAAGAAAGACAGTTTTATCTTTAATAAATAAAAATAAAAAAAAGATGAAGAGAACTTTGTTTAAGACTTAAAGTCAGGAAACAGGGTAGGATTCTGTTCAAATAGTAGGTACATGGACCTGTCAACAACTCAAGAGAAGACAAAAATCCTTAACTCTGGAAAACCAAGTATAGAAGATCAGTGAAGTTTTAGTCAAAAGTTATAAAATTCTGTTTTACCAGTTCAGTCTCCTGTACTTCATCAATCTTCTGTTCTGGCCTGTTCTTTCCGTTTAAATTCTGGAAGATACCATCAGACTCCAGACTTGTCCCTACCATTAAGCTGGCCATTTTCTTAAGTTGATTTTGAACTCTTATTTCTGTGTGTCTGACTTTAGTTTTCCTGATACAACACTCTCTTCAGAACTTCTTGGAGAACTGGTCTGGTGTCAGTAAATCCTTTGAGGTTTTGTTTATCTGAGAATGTATCTTACTAAATTGTTAGTGTAGTTCAAAAATAAAAATGTGTGCATTGAAATATCTCCCTCCTATTTTTCACTTGAGTGAAAAGTTATGTAAAATAAAACACAGCTAATTATTATTATCTGTTGATGATAATGTGTTCTGTAACTGGACTGAGGTGACATGTATTCATGTTGGATAAATTCAACTAAGTGATGTTTAGTGATTAAACATATATATAAAAAAACAACCCAACTAGTGAAAACCAAACCACACAAATACTGAACTAAAGGGCAGGGGTAATGGAGCTGGACCCATGTGTGAAGGTCAGGGTTTGTGTCCTGGAGCCTCCCTGGGCGCATGTGCACGTGATCGGGGTTGGCAGAGGGTGGAGTGGATCTCAGCGTGAGGACTCTCTTGTGTGCGTGGGTGCACCTCTTTGTTTTTCCACCCTCTCTATGGAAGAAATAAATAAACTTAAAAAAAAAAATAGGCCAGATAACCTTGAAACACCACCCTGGTCAAGCAATAGAGTTTTTTTTTTTTTTTTTTTTTTTTTTTTTTAAAGACAGAGAGACAGAAAGTGAGAAGTCAACCCCCGGAGGGGATGGCCACGCTGCAGTCCCCTCTCCTTCATTCTCCTCTTGGGATCTTGGGCATGCACGCACATGCGCCCGGTGTGAGTCCAAGCCACCAGTTTCAGGACTTGAACTCCGGTCGGCCACGTGGGAGTCCAGCCACATAGCCATTATGCCAGCTGCTGGTCCCAGCCAAGTGATAGAATTAGCACTCATCCTAGAATTCCTGTAATGGTAACTGTTTCTATCCCCCAGATATTACCATTTTGACTTTTATAATAATACCTTTCTTGTACTTTTCATATTTATGTTGTCCAAGAGGTCTGTAGTTGCTCTTATTTTTAAAAATATATTATGAAATATTATAAAAATATTATGAAAAACCTATGCATGGATTACAATTTTTTTTTTTTTTGCACCAAAATAAATTCATACTTTATTTCGGTTTCTCCACAAACTTTTTGAAGTCCCTTGTCTGTATTTTAAATCTCTGATCTGTTTGTTTGTCAAAGAAACTGGACCATTTTTATTGATTGTGTAAACACGTTCTTGTCCTTTGTTTTTCTTGTAAAGCGGTGACTGAATCCAAACACTGGATCAGACTCAGCTTCCATACATTTGGCTAGACTCTAGGTGGTGCTGTGTTCTTTTGTCCGGAGGCAGTTATGATTGCTATGGTCTGTTTTTGTGATGTTACTGCTGTTGATATTCAATGTCCAATGAGTTGTCATCATTTTGAAATATTATAACCTAATGTATTTAAATGTGTTTGATTGCAACTATTATCTTTATGAACTTCAGATGATCCTATCTTTGACCAATACAAACTTCTTCCAGTTGGTTCCTGCATCCTTTTACACAATCCTACTAGACTTTAATCTAATGTTACTATTATTTTGTATGGAATAATACATAATGTTTCTACTCTGTTTTAGGCTCATCTTTTCATTTTTAGTTTAAGACCTTGAATCGGCTATTTCTTTCTTTTTTTTTGGTAGATGTTTTTGCTATAGGGCGCGTACGCTCGCCAGAAAGACAGAGAGAGACAGCGAGACAGAAAGCGAGAAATCATCCCCCAGGGGGGATGGTCACGCCGCAATCCCTTCTCCTCCATTCTCCTCTCGGGATCTTGGGCACGCATGCACATGCGCCCGGCGTGAGTTTAAGCAGCTGTGTCCGGGACTTGAACCGCCATCAACTACATGGGAGTCCAGCGACATAGCCATTACGCTAACTGCTGGCCCCGTCAGCTATTTCTTTCTTTTTAATTTTTTTTTTTTTAAGTTTTGCTGTAGGACACATGTGCTTGTCAGAGAAAGGAAGTAAAAGAGAAATCACCCTCCAGGGGGATTCCACACTGTGGTTCCTTTTCCTCTTGGTATTTCAGGCACACATGCACATGCCCAGCATATTTCTCAAGCTGCCGGGTCAAGGACTCGAACCGCAGAGTTGCCATGTGGGATCCAGCTACCTTAACTACCATGCCACCTAGTTGGCCTGAATCATCTGTTTTTTCATGATGCCCAAATTTGTAGCGAGAAATGGTATTTCGAGGCCATAATCTAGATACTAGGCATGTTCATTGCTACCGGGTTAAAATGGTTCAAGTGTCTTTTCCTTTAAAAAAAAAAATTGCTAGAGGGCACATACACTTGCAGGAGAAAGAGAGAGAGAGAGAGCCAGTGAGAAAGTAAGTGAAAAAAGCACCCCCATGGGGGGTATGGCCATGCTGCAGCCCCTTCTCCCTTTTTTTTTTTTTTTTCCTTTTGGCATTTTGGGCATGCAATATGCCTAGCATGTTTTTTCAAGCAGCCAGGTCTGGGACTTGAACCATATAATCAGCTTCATGGAACCCAGCTGTCTTAATCACCATACCACCTGCTAGTCTGTTCATATGCCCTTCTCATGGATGGAGTTACACACACACATTTATTCCATATTTATGAATGTGTGTGTTTAAAACAATTTTCTTAAGGTAGAATGGCTCCTGAGTTCATAGTTTTACTTTTGTACAGTATGGCGTTAGCTGTGGGATTTTTGTGGCTGCTCTTTATTAGGTTGAGGAATTTCTCTTTGATTCATAGCGTGTTAAGTGTTTTTTTTTTTTTTTTTGAGAGGTTTTCGCTATAGGGCGCG